>CATIWF010142728.1:0-14900 GCA_949630135.1 Balakata baccata
GGGGTTGATGGGAATTTATCATAGAGCCCAGCATTGACAATGATGAGAATTTCCCTTGGGATAAAAGGGGAAAACTTGGTGCTCAAATTTTCATGGTGATTTGATCCATATCAACATTGGCCGTTGAATCATAAAAATGCCTCAAACATTCACATTTTGCTTTTGTTTTTTAGCAATAGGGCATAGATTTACAACTTGCATGTGAGTGGGGTTGAGTCTGCTGGCCTACTTCATTTTAACATAAATAATCATATTAAAAAAAATTATAAGAATGCCAAAAGATTTTTATCCATAAATTCATTGTAATTATAAATATATATTATATTATATTATTATATAATTCATCACCCTATTAAAATTATCGTTTAATAAAGAAAGTATCAAAGAAGAAGAAAAAATGAAAGAAGGTTGCAAGATATACCTTTAAATCAGGGGATTATCTTTGGTTAATTATGATGTGAATGTAGTCCAACATGTCTCATCTTCCTTCTTTAAAATTATATTGGTAAGGGTATATATCATTTGTTGTACTTGGTACTTTAGGTTTTTATGATTTTCTATGCAAGCCATCAACTCATTAGACCCACAAACTTTGAGCTCCAATGATTCCATATTTCTTGTCAATGCACCTAAACACTTTGATTCACAACCAAAGTTGGCTTTGCTAATTTCTTGCTTTGCCTTTATTCGTGGGTCGACTTGCTGTTGCTCATAATTTTTTTTTTTTTTGGTTTGCACTTTCACCTTTGATAATATCAAATTCATGTAGATTTGCTATGTATGTTATCATGTACACATATTCTTTTTTTTTTTTTTTTTGCAATTATTTGGAGGGTCACAGGCAGAGATTTGATGGGATTTTAACCTTTAAACTTTTTTCATTATAGCAAATTGGCACAATAAATAAGCCTAGTTGCTTTCTTCAATAGAGATAATTGTGATCCTATATATATATATATAATTTCACATGTTGGGTTTGCTTGAAAAATGATTTGGTATATTATATAATCATATAGAAAACAAAGCATGCATGCGATGGAGATGGCTCTAGAAAGATGCTCCATTTAATTATATAAAACAAAACTTTCATACTTTTAGCAATTTTTCTGAATTCAAATTGAGTTTTAAGAATGAGTATCATTTATTTATCTCATATAACTTGACTTAATATACTAGTATTCTCCTGAAATTTGAAAATTATATGATTTGTCTCTTTTATTTTATTTCTATTAAACTATATGATCTTTATATTAAATTTTAAGGTATTTACCGTTAATAATAAAAAATGTTTTCTTTTACTCGGAGGATACTAGTACAATATGTCAAATTTCAGGATGTACTAGTATAATAAATCAAACTTGCAGGGGTATTAGTGCAATATATCAAAACTTCTGGAGATAAATAGTATAATTTTCAAATTTTAGAAGAGTACTAGTGTATTATGTCAAATCACAAAAGATAAATCGTATAATTTTCAAAACTCATGGGATATTAATGTATTATGTCTAACAAGTAAACGGTAACTTTTCTTTTTGAGAAATGTGTTTTTTATTATATATTTTTTTATAAGGCGTATGCTTTACATGATATACATAATTGAAAATAATATAATCAACTGGTAAAATTAATTAAGGAAAATAAAATAGGCTAATTGAAGTGCCAGATGTAAAATAAAATGGAAAAATCTTATCATTCTTGTATATGCAATTTCTTGTGAATACTTGAGATATTCAAAATTCAAATGCCAAAAAGACAAGAAAACATAAGAATTCAATAGTTCTTGAATGAATTATTGTCATGCATCTTTAGATTTGGAACTGGTTCTTAATACTTTGTTTCTTGATATATAACATTTTCTACAGAGGTATAATTAATAATACAAATAGGATATAGAAACTGAAAACGGAAAAAATTGGAAAATCAAATCTAAAAATTACTTAGCATTTGATTTTCTTATCTTCAGCAGCAATGGAATTCTTACAATGAGCAATTGCAGCTTGAATGGCAGCCTGCAATTCTTCCATAGTACTATCACTAGCAGAAGAAGGAAGAGCTGCAGTAGCTACAAGAAGGCCACTGTTTGTTGGAGATGTTCTCATGGAAGCTGGTGCGGAGAAATATTCTCCTCTTCTTCCTCTTAATTCTTGCTTATTCCTCGAGCTTAAATTGCCAGAAAACGAATATGGCTGCCTGTGGAATTGCAGATTCTCTCTTCTTCTTTTAAAGAACAACAATGGCCTAATCATTCTTAGATATCTCTTTAGCACGTGGCTTACTTCAAATCTTTGCTTTTTCTTTTGCTTCTCTTTGTCTTCTGTCTCTCTAACTTCACACCCTTTTCGCCATCTGAATAAAGAGAAAGACTTCGGCTTGCTTCTAGTCTTTGACTGATCATATTCACCGTTGATAATGTTGCTGCTGCTATTTCCATGGCCGGTGCTGCAGTTGTTGGTAGTGTTCTTGTTGGGTTTTTGATCGTCTAATAATTCACTGATGGGGAGAGTGAAGCTGTCCATAGAATTGGTAGAAGAGCGAGCAGAGACAGGAAGATGAGAAAGAAGATGAAGAGGAAGCAAGTGGCCATGGAAGAAAATGTCATCAGCTGGGGATAAGTCAATAGCAAAAGGAGGAGAAGGAGGGGGAGCTTCGGCCTTATTATTATTATTATTGTTAAGAGGCGGTATAGATGAAGAATGAAGAGAGACTGCAAAGGAAAATTCATGAGAAGGAGAAGAAGAAGCTGAAGCAGGGGAAGTGATGGGTACTTTTACAGCAGCTTCTACAGCTTCTTTTGAATCTTTTGCTTGTTCTTTTAACTTCCTTTCTTTGTCATCTTCTTCAAGCTTGGTGTTTGTATTCTGTTGGGTATCCATAATTCTGATCTGCAAATTCAATTCTTTACCTTTTCTTCTTCAACTGTTTGGGCCTACAGACATTTGCCAAACCTTTGGAAATGATGGGGGAGATAACAGATAAGAATATGCAGAAGCAGTGGAAAGAGAGAGAGTCTGTTGTGAATGTGCAGTTTGGATAAAAAATGTGCTTTAGTACAAAAGTTGCAACCCATAACTTGCTTATCTTTTCTTTTTTTTTTTTTTTTGCATTATTCTTTGATATATAGAGAAAAAGGGTGTGGTGGCCAATGGCCATGCTATAAGATGAGATGATTTATTTAGCATTATGTGTTGAAGGTTGGTGGGTCCTTCTCAAAATCCAACTCCCTCTTACGATTTTCTCAGTTTGGGCATTGGAAAAATTACATAACATTCTAGTTAACTAATTTGCCACCACAATGCATTATTGGATTTATTCAATAATAATACACCGATTAATTAACTATCTTTCTCCCCTTTAATCATCAACATTCAACATATAAAACAAAAATAAAATATTTCACTTATTGTAGAACAATAAGTTATCGACAATACTAATTTTAGGACAATTCAAATTCAGTAGATAGAAATAAGAAGGGCATAAACTTAGTAATTAATAAATTAAATATTATCAAGTTCAAATCGAATTTTTAGCTAAATGGGAAAGGTCGAGATCATGTTCTTGTATTTGTACAAATAAAAAAATGTACACCTATTTCAAAAGAAAACTTTGAATAGTTAAATAATATTTGTAACAGAACAATGCCTATGTGTTGCTGCTACTATATAATTCCCATGTTATCTTTTTGCACGCAATAAATATTTTTTTAGAGGGAGGTTTAGTATACAATATGCTCATAGTTATTCTTGTATATTTATCATAAAAATAGTAAATTTTTATCAGACATTGGTGGATAATGATGATAAGACTCAAATTGAAGATTTTTTTCGATTCTCACAAATCAAGTCATCCCTTAATTGACCTGAATTTTAGATTTTCATGACTGATAAAAGTAATATGCTTATGACTAAATGGCATTATGATCAACAAGTTTGAAGATAAGATCAGCAAAGCTTTGAATTTGAAAAAATATATGGTTGAAGTCAGAAAAAGAGAGAATAATCAGAAATCACAGCAAAAATTTTCTACGAAGTCTTGAAAATAATGGGATTAGTTGTGTTGTGTTGTTTTTCTTGTCATCCCATGTGTATTTTGCCATATCTTTTTCTTTGACTTAGTTGGTTTCTTTTTCTTTTTTGGCCCTTTTTTTTTCTTATTAAATGTATACAGTATACTGACGTACATCACAATCTATTAAGGGATAAATATAAATCGAGTCAAATTATTATGTGCTTTCTCATAGCTTCAATTGACCCCATCACAGAAGAATTTCCCTCATTTTAATACCTTAAAATATCATTATTTATTACTAAGATGTTGATTTCAATTATCACTTGAGGTTGAATAAATTTCAGTTCTTGGCTATATCTTTAAGCACCAGAAATAGGGAAAATATGATTAATATATTAATTTATAATTCAGGCTTCATGAATACATGAAAATTAAGATCGGACGGCTGAAAATGGAGGGTATATTTGAAGAGACAAAACCAAAAATTCACAGTTAGGTAAGATGGTAGACCCAGACACACGTGTACAAGGAAAAAGTGGTCCAATTTCCAGTGAGGGAATTTTGTTGGTTTTAGTTAAGGTCAACATCTCAATCATGGATGCATTATTTTGGTGGACTGACTCATCTTCACCCATTAAGTTTAAACCACTAGAAAATCACTTATATTTTATGATTTCTTAAAGATAAAGATTGAGCAAATGGAACAAATGGAAGTGAAAAAGCAAGAAAAAAACATGGCATACAACAAAGGTTTCGCACTCAACCTCCATAACTAAGCTTTCCCTTTTTCTTCTTGTACCAGAGTCGGGACTTTAAGTTAATGGGTATAAAGAGTTAGAACTCTAAGTTTAGGAGTGCAAAATAGATTCTTAATATCTTTTAGAAAAAGAAATTTTAAAAAATAACATAAATTTATATATTATTACATACATTTAAAAAAATTAAAGAGAGAATGTAGCTCCGCCAATACTTTTATCTATAGCCACTCTTCAATATCTTATTCTTTCTTCACTAGATAAAAGAAACTAGTCATAGGGAGAAAATAAAATAAACTGAACATGGTATCAGACAAAATCCTCTCGAAAGTATACATACACACGTGATAAGTTTTTTTGAATGCTAGAAAGGATATTCAATGATGCACAAAAGAGTATGTACATTGGATGTTTATTTTTTCTATTTGATTAAATATTCTTTATGCAAGCTATCTTGGTACGTTTGTGCCTACCCATGTCCAAAATCACTGCTTTTCCCCATTTTGGACCCACAAACGAGAAGAGCAAGAACAAATGATTATATTCATGACAAAAAAAAAAAAAAGCTTGTTGCTTGATAATGGCTTCCAAAAATCATCACTAAGCCATAATTCATTGCCTTGTTCAATGATATATAAATTTGTTACCCCCACCAATGAATTTGGCTAAGTTTACTTGAAAGTGTGGAAGAAGATTCTGATTTTGGGCAGTAAAGATAAGAAAATTTTGCTGGTTTTTGAGGTGAAATTCATGGGCGTATATGATGGGATGCTATCATCTTATAAAGAAAGCAGAAGAAACAGACAGAAGAATACAGAGAGAGGTCCCAATATGTAAGCTGGGAGTTCACGTGTAACTTGACTAAGAAAGCCACCAGCTAAAAGCCAGTGTACACTGACCACATGTTGTCTATCACAAACCAATGAACCATGGTTCAAATCATGTGCTGTCCACAGATCACACCCGTGCTTTAGGATGCTACCCATCACACCAGGCCGACTTCGAACAAAAGAAATAACTCTATATACAACCCGGATATCAAGAAGCAAACTTACACTAGATTTTATTCAGAACCCACGTACTTTGTACGAGGATCAATTAATAATATGGTGCACACAAATAATGTTAAAAGCTATACCACCGTTCACATATGGCATCAAAGGGAAGGAGACATTACTTAACAAAGCCAACTTTCATATTACTGAAGTTCAATACTCCTACTGACAAATGTTTGATATATTGCTCACATGAACAAATTCGTACAGCAGGCTGATTATAGCAGTTTTTTTGCCTGTCTTGCAAGTTGCAATGCGTCTATTTTGACTATAACAATATTACACATAAAGGCCGTCATCTTTTGATGTTAGCTCTACGAATTGGAGAAGAATTGATTTAAATTGGAAAATAAATCACCTCTGACGTGTCATCATGCATTGGTGAGCTTTATCAAAGTCTTCCATATATCCTTGACGGTGGCAAGCACAAACTGTCGCTGCTTCTGAGGCCAGAAACAGATATCTAGAGTTGCAGATGGCATAAACTTTGATCCTCTGACTGGAAGCAAGGAAGCAATTAGGAGAGATCAAAATGCATCCTCCAATAAAATGGCTCAAAACCCCTAATAAGAATTGAATGGGGCTAATAATATGAGAATTTTCCGTCTTTCCATTTACATTAAATGTTGAAACAATTGTTAGTGCCTGTTGAACACAAATCCGGTAGGATACTAGCTAGTCACTTTCACTACTCTGTCTATCTGTAAACAACAAACAAATGAGGTTTTAAGAAGCTTCATAAAAAAAGAGTTCTAAAACAATTCACAGAGAAAGGCAGAGTTAGAGAGTGGTTCTACCTCCTGGAAGTCTTTTTCCTTCCATGGCTTCTTTTTTCTCTTGGCAACTTGGGCAAAGGAAAGGGCCATCCCAGGGACGCAGCTTTCTTGAATTAGTTGCGCCAGCATGTATCGATATCCCCTCTTCAGGTCTCATCTCTACTTGACAGACTGCACACATGAACAACTTAAATATGTTGCACAGTGGGTACTTGGTATCTAACCTGCATTCCAACAGAAGGAGCCTAATGAAAAAAGACCAGAAATGATCCCTCCTCATGAGCATATGCACATATATTATAAGTAATCCGTACATAACCATACGAGAAGCAGTCAGAAATAAGCATGTATTGTACAGACCGGATAATGTCCGATCTGAAAGTTAAACAAAGAAATATATTCTAATCCTTGCTATCTTCAAAATGCAAACCTTTCTGAAAGCATGGCTGATCCTTCTTCAAATAATTCCTCTAGCACATCAGGCTGAATATATTCTTTGTCATCGTGAGAAGATGATTCAGAGGATCTTTTACGAAACATTGATTTGAGTACTCCTTTTACCTGCTGCTTCTTTGGTGCAGCTGAAGGAGCAGCTGGCTTCTCTGGTGGTGATATATCAACGACAATGCAGGTTGTATCATCTCTAAGTCCCTTCACCTGTACTGCTTCCTGAAAAAGGAACAAAGAGAAACACATGACACGGGTATAAATAAAACAATACTGTCAAAGCTGAAATTGCTAAACATCATAGAAGTGAACAAAAGAATCTGATAGGTCTTGCATTTTCCATTCATGACTAGCAAAGAAAATTTTTACAGAAAGAGTCAGCAGCAGCATACTTTAACAATTTGTGCAGCTGCAGCTTCTGCAGGCATCCCGCGACAACATTCAAGAGTCTCTTCTGCAGATAAAGCATCCCAGACACCATCACTTGAGATAATAAGCCTGCCACCCCCCATTGATAACTGCAATTTAAGATTCTTAAGCAGAAGAAAAATGGACAACATAAAATATGGTTTGTATTTGAACAACAAGAGAAGCTAGGAGCAAACAGTATTTTTAGTGTTCATCGCAGTAGTTACTAAGTTATGGTTACTATGCCGAGAAAAGCAGCAAACAGTCTTGTGGTGAAAAATCTAACAAATAAAAAATGTGCTATTTAAAACTCTCAAATCAAGTGTGGCTTTTCACATGAAGGGCAAATGGCATTAAAAATAAGCACCAGTCAGTTTGGCATCAAAATCAAGTGGTCTGATTAATCTCTGTTTCACCAAGAACACAGTTTAAAAAGTAAAGCAGTTAGATCAGGGACATACAGAACATTAAAAAAAAAATTGAAACTTTTATCCTACCTTGTGTACTGAAAGCAAAGGTATAAGCTGATAGGTGTCCCATACGTTTGGTTAACAAGAAGAGAAAATAATTCTACATTGCAGTCTATTGCTGGGTAATTGGGTGGGCAGATTCTAGATGGTTCAAGGGCTGAGTTTGTTAGAGGGTAATATAGAGACTTTCATAGTGTAGTGTGGTTATAAAAGGGGCAGGTTGTTAGCAATGCGGGGTTGCTGAATATTTTGCGGGTTTAGTAGTATTTGGGAGAGAGCAAGCACTCTCGAATTGCTTGTAATTTGGCATTTTCCATTTCAATTCCATATTTTCCTTTGTGTACTAGTTGGTTCCTATCATAAGCATTATCTAAAAATAAGAATTACTGGAGAGGTACTCAAGTGAAAATATGGAGTTTGCAAACATTGCTCATGTACACAAAAGGATGCAAGCAATGGAAACAAGAATACTAACATGTCTCAAGTATAACATGAATGTGGCAGAAGATAGGCAAACAAACCTTCACTTGCTTCACATACGGAACAGGAACAATATACTCGCCAACATCCACATCACCAATAGATCGTGAAAGACACAAGCCACCAGGCCAACATCTCAAAGGGCCAATCTGCAGGGAAATTGATACACTACTTAGACTATCTCCTTCAATTTATAAAATAAAATCAATTACAATTTTCATCAACTGCTACCAAGTTTTCAACTTCATTGCCATAGGACTATGATATCATTGGTTTCAAAAAGATTTGCAAGCAATATTTATTACAGAAATTTGTACAGCAAAAATTTACAATTATTCAAAATTATCCTACAGGCCACAGAGCATGCATATTCTTATAATGAATAGTGACTCATTGACACCATATCTTTCAAGTAAGGTAGTTGTACTGATCTATCCATCATATTTCTCAAGTCAGGTGGTTCACTGAATTTAACCAGTCTCACCTTGTTTTTAAAATTTTCTTTACTAACAAAAACAAACAGAAAAGCATGTGACCACATCAGTTTGAGAATAAAATGAAACAACTGGAATAAAAAGAAAATTACCTCAGCACCACCACCAGTATTTAGTCGTCCCACCTCACCCCCACTTGCAGTAATACGTTCCCTCCTAATATAATACAATTATACAAAAAACCAAGCCATTAGTGAAAAGGACAACGGCTAAGCAAGTTAAAAAACACATTATATCACTGACTTACTCCTCTTCATTGCATTCAAGCCTATGATCTGCTGACAAGTAATAGACATCACCTTCAGCAGATTCAAGAATGCAGCGAGAATCACCAACAGATGCAACAGTTATGACCCATCTTTCTATTATGACAAAGGTAACAGTTGTTCCAGATGTTTGTGCTGAAAAGGCAACATGAAAGTATAAGCATCAAGTTTGCATATCTATAACACCAAGTAAAAGAGACACTTCACCTGAACATACAAATCCATAACATAATGTGACATAAACGCACATGTTCATCAGCAAAAGCTACATAAATAAATTACAAGGTACAAAAATCAGCTCACAAATAAATAAGTTTATCATGATGGCAGTTGTAAGCCCAATCTACAAAAGCCTGGGTTAAGAATATATAATATACTCAAGTTGGCGTCTAAAGTCTGAAAATCGACAACTCATAATATATATGCACACTCCATAAATAAAGTATATACCGAAATCTGAAAGTTTACATCATAAACATGGGGTTTTCATCAACCATTTCCAAAATATTTATAAGGCAAAATCCCAACGCACACTAAAAATGTTGATTCTTAGAGTCTCAAAGATTATTGATCAATGTCAGTACCTTTCACGACAATGATAATGGCAAGGCCAAATTAGATGTGAAATATATGTAAACTCCTTTGTCTCGAAAAGCCATTTGGCATCCTATGCTACTCATTAGACACCTAAACTTGTTTAAACTGCACCCACCACATACCCAAGAGACGTTTCAGTGAGCTTTTTATTTAAATAAGTTCAGGTATTGAAGGGGTCATTTTAAACAACTTCAAGGGTCTAAATGGGTCACTTTAAACAAATTCAAGCATCTAATAGGTCAACAAAATAGTATAGGTCTAATGATTCGCATAAAAAGGATAGGATGCCAAATAGCTTTTAGGGAAGGGACAAATTCATGAGTATATTTATATATTAAACCAAAGTATGTGGATCAAAGAGAAGCTCATCTAAGTCATCTACTTCCCAATGTTATGGGAGAAAAGTTTGAATTTTCAATCTAAAATTACACAAATATTCTTCAAATTGATAATGAAGTATACACAACAAAAAATATGAACTTCAGAGGCAATCACAGATACCTTTTCCTTGAAAATCTTTATCTGTTTTCACAAAGCCTGCAACCAAAGCCCTTGGCAATGCTGCTACCCATTCATCTCTGTTAAGATCAGGTGGAATGGCAGCTATGACATTATTTAACAGATTCTCCTTAGTGTATATTGCAGCTGCAGACCCATTGTGTCCATCAAATAACTGCAAATCATAGTAAAAATTTAGCAACCTACCAAAGTTGGAGATTAATACTATTCATCCACTTATGGATGAAGTTTTGAAACTCACTAAAATTGTGGACGCAGTAAAAAGTACTCTAGCATGCTATTACATTTTTCAAACTAAGAACCATTCAATACGGATTACCAATTACAGTAGCATTCTTCCAGCGTGTCTAATTCAACAGTAAATCGCATGTATAAGTTTTGTATATAGTCTAAATAAATGATACCACAATTCTGAGGCATTAACGATTATTTGATGGACGATTATAAATGCAGATTTACCCCAAAAACGGAATATGTGCTGACCCCATCGCCAACAACCCTTTGACATTCGGTCTTGATCAACGTGAAATCCTCCCCTTTCTTACTCTGACTGGCCTGCCCATGCTTAAT
Source organism: Balakata baccata (assembly GCA_949630135.1). Lineage (NCBI taxonomy): Eukaryota > Viridiplantae > Streptophyta > Magnoliopsida > Malpighiales > Euphorbiaceae > Balakata > Balakata baccata. The sequence continues at coordinate 10,843 of CATIWF010142728.1, forward strand.
CTCGGGCTTCTCTATTCTCTCATTTGCCAGTTCACGCTTTAGCAGCACCGAGAGCGGGACCGTTTGATGTTCCCGCGCAGTCGACATTGTTCCAACAATGAAAAAATCCCAAATACACACGACTCAGCTACCCCTTTAGATATTTCCAAGAACCACCTCTAATTCTTCGATATTTCCAAGAACGACCACTAATTCTTCGATATTTCGTTAAAACATATGATCCTGAAAAAGAAATAACAAAGGAAAATACACAAACAAATTCCACATTTTAGCTTCAACCAAATCCAAATAATCATCGAACACAAGAAAATTGATTTAACGAAAAAATCAAGTAGATCCTAAAGAAATGTAATAACAAAAGAAAAACTATTTGAAATCAAATTTCAGCATCTGAAATATTCTAATACATCTTAGATTAACGGGAAAAGAAAATTCAAGCTCTATAAAAACCAACACAAATAATTCCAGATCAATGCAGACAACACATACTATCAATAAAGTACTGGTAATTATTCTAACGACATAAAATTTCAAATCGACAGGATGCAAAGCAAAATTAATTAAAAAAAGATAAACAGATACAGAATGAGAAGAGAAAGTTAAATTACATTGAGAAAAAGAGGGAGAATATTAATGGCAGCACAGAAGATTAGAAGCTAAGCAGAAGAAGAGAATGAGAAACAATTGGGTAATCTCTTAGATCGAGAAACGCGGATCCCAGCGTCCTACAAAAATTCCATTGTTGAGAGAAACTAACAGAGAGAGAGAGAGGAACACAGATAGTGCGTTTTCATTACAAATAGTGTAAATAGATGGACAACTGTTTCGTCCCTTTTTATTTTCCTTCGTTATTTCCTTTCTCCTAATGCCGACGTGGCTAAAACGCACCGTTCTGGATATTCGGCGCCCGGAGAAGCCGTTGTCCTAAGCCGCTTTCCACGCAAAATGTTCGCTACCGTGAGCCTGAAAATTCTAAATATAATAGCAAAATTATATTTTATAATAATGTTATATTTGTTAAAATAAATTTAATTATTATTTCACTCAAAATATAATTAATATTTTATTAATAATTTCTAATTTCTTGCATATAATGCACATATTAATGTGAGAGAGATTGATGTTAAAGTAGAATAAATTTTTAGATATATTATATCTAATATGTTATCCATTGACTAAATAAATTAATTATTAATATAAACTTAATTATTTTACTCATTAATATATATATAATTATTTTATTTATATTTATATATATGTAATTTAATAATTAAATTAATTAATAAATAATATAGTGTGTATAATCGAAAGGTTTTTCATGCGTTTAATTCGGACCAAGTAAATTTCATTGAATTTGGCAGCTGCATGTCCTTTTGCAAAAGCATCTTGCAAAGTTTGTTCGTGCGTTTAATTCGGACCAAGTTCTGATAGCGACCCTCTCCAAATAAAAAAAATATAGTCATTTTAAGGGACAATTTGATGTTATATTTTCCCTTTTTATTGTTAATAATATTCCATCACATTCTTGTCAAAAAAAAAAAAAATCTATCACACAAGAACTTATATATATATATATATATATTATTTACAGAAATAGATAATCTTTTTATTCGAAAAAGATACTTATTTTATATTTTTAACTGTTTGAAATTATATATTATTTAATTTTTTAAAATATTTTTATTTTATTCAATTATAAATTTATTATTGTCTATATATATCTTTATTAAACAAATTTAAATATCTATTTATGTTTTAACTCTTACTTTACATAACTTTTAAAATTTGGGGTAACTATATAAATATTAATTTAAGTCTTATATTAAAAAATTGAATAAATATTTTTAAAAATATAATAAATAAAATAAATTTTTAAATAAAAATAATTAATTTTACGAATATATATAAAAATAAAATTAGGGACAGAGTATTTATAAATTTGGAGGTGGGGCGCCGGTGAACGGAGGGAATGTACCGCGCAAATAAACGACCTAGTCCTACTCAATGAAATTAAATAAAAAAAGAAAAAAGAAAAACCTCACACGGCACGAGAAGGTAATGCTGAAATTTGGAAAGAATAAAATTAATAAATACGCCGGTCATGACGATGTTAATTACTAGCTGTGATCGTGTAATTAGTTTTATGAAAGTGGACAAAACTGCAGGGCCTACATTTCTCCGCACTCTCTTTGTCCTTACAACCTAATCCTTTGACTTCCACTTGGAAAACCCCGCAAGTCTCGGCGGCATTTATCACTAATTCTCTTTTTTTTTTTTTGAAAAGTATTTATCACTAATTCTCTAATAAACAAAACATTTTTTTTAAATAAACAAAATATTTTTTTTTAAATATCGAATAAGAAACCATTTAATTGAGCAGTCACAATCAACTATAAGCTAATGATAATAGTAATTAACTATTAGCGGTCACTATTCACCAAAAAAAAAGAGAGAAAGAAAATATTAGCGGTCATTGGTTTAAATCAGAATACTCCCGAAGTCCCAATTTTAGCTTATTAAAAGTTAAATTAATTAAACACCGAATTCAGTTTGAATGTAGACTGCTAAAATGTTGAGAATGTAGACTGCTAAAATGTTGAGAGTAACAATTAAAAACAAACAGACACGCCAATCTTTAATTTTATTAAGAGATAAATTTTTGTTTTCGTTTTTAATTTATTTTCAACACCTCTTAATACTGTTTAGATAAAAAATTTGCATGTGATTTAACCTAATGAAATTCTTTTTATGTATGAAAGTAGAATAGTAAGCTCATATGGCTCATTTATAATTTGAGGGCTTTTCAGTGCGCCTAGTATTTAGAATTATTCGATCTTTAATTTTTAATTTCAATCATTAATATCGATAATTGAAATTAAAAGTTGAAGATTCAACGATTTTAAATACCAGAACATAATTGGCCTTATAATGTTCGGTTATGAAATTCCGCATGAAGGAGGAATAGTAAGGGGCAAAATTAATGGGCATAGTCAACCAATGGTATTAATGGTTCATCAAGTAATATACTATGATTCATGAATGAGCTGAAATGTATTTGTGGCGGCTAAATCCTAAATGGCTTATCATTTCAGCAAAAATATATATGCATATAGTTGAAATTGAAAACTGAAAATAATGAAGAAATATCAAAGTCTATGTTTATTCATTTAGTATAATTATTTCTCCATCCATCCCTGATTTTTTGGTATTAGCAGTTGACAAGCAGCATGGAAGCATGTTGCATTTGTTTAGATTTGGAAGAATGCAAGCTGGACCCTCCTATCGACAGCTACAAAGATTTTTAGTCTCTTACACATCACAGCTCTCACGGCAATCCTAAATATATTCCTAGAGTTTAAATTTTTATAAAAAGATTTTCATAATTTCTGTTCATTTTTTTTTTTTAAATCTTGAAATTTTTGTGCAAACATTAACATATAGTTACAGAAGTATTGAACCAAGCTCATTTTATAACAAATAGATATCATTTAAAAGGAACTTTGGATATCTGGTGAACTGGTGCCGTTATTCTGTATAGTGATTGGACAAAAATTTGTATGGCAATTATTTTGAAATTACTATATAGTTTGCAATGACACATGGGTATTAGAAGTTTTGCACCCTCCCCTCTTGCTTATCGGAATGTTCATCTTCTGTTCCTTGTCCGCTGCAGGCTGTAGCAATGGACACCCTCCTTCTAGCTTGGAAGAATTATGAGCCAGGTCATTTTTGTGCATACCAAATAACCCGTGTCTCCCGTAGCTGGCTGGTTTACTCTCCATGTCCTTCAAAAATAATTGGATATGTGAATTGAGTGGGTCTCATTGTACATTTTCCACCATGCATCATTAAATGGATCAATCAATCGCTTTTTGGACTATATGGATGAGGACCATGTGCCAGCCACAAGGTCAATAGAGTGAGAGATCGGTTAGATATCTCCTCATTGAAAGGGTCCTAGTCCACTGCAAACCCTTTTTACGGTAAATAAATTACCAAGTAATTTAGCTATAATTTGGATAATATGCAATTGTACTAGTAATCAAATAAATATCAAT
>CATIWF010142784.1:0-26503 GCA_949630135.1 Balakata baccata
ATCTCCCTAGTGGTTTCATCCTCTCATCTTCACGTGGATATTGTTAGAGACAATCCAAGATTGGATTGTTGTGGTTTGCTACAACCCAACAAGGTGAGATGTTGAAGAAAAATCAAGAAATTATAAAGGTATAAATTCTGATTTTTCTTTGGTTAAATTAGTTTTAATTGGCACATATAAAATCCTTTGATTCGAGTTTTAAAAATTTTTATTTTCCGCTGCGTTATATGTATGTGATACATGATCAAAACCCTTCAATATTCTACTTGAGACACTTTCTCCTCTATTCTTTGATAGATGGAGGCTCAAGTCCAATCACATGGGCATAATCTAGGCCTTCGTTTTGCTTGTAACCTTTAATCACAAGCCTAAGTTTATACTTATCAATTGAACCATCTGCCTTCATTTTCCTTTTGAAAATCCACTTGGATCCTGATGGTTTACATCCTAGTATGACTCTGTAAGATGGAATTAACCTCACTCTTAATATACTCTTTCCATAAAATACCTTCTGAAGAGTTTATAGCCTCATTATAAGTTTGAGGTTTTGCCTGTAGCATGTAGGTCAAAAAATCTTGTCCAAAATACTTTTCTGTCCTTGCTGTTTTACTACACCTGAGCTCTATATCAATAGGCTCATACTCTAAACCACTCTTCATCATGAACTTGATCTTGACTATTTCCAATAATAGCCTCAAGAAGTCGCATGGATGAATTCGCCTCTTCCAAACTCTTACAAGGAAATATATGTTTAAAGAATGACGCATTCCTTAATTCTATAATCGTGTTCTTATGAATATCCGGAATTTCTGATTTATGCACAAGAAACCGATAAGCACTACTATTATGTGCATAACTAATAAAAATGCAATCAACTGATTTTGGCCCTATTTTCACTTTCTTTGGTATAGGCACTACCATTTTAGCAAGACACCCCCATACTCGCAAGTATTTATGAAATGGTTTTCTGCCTTTCCATAATTCATAAAGAGTTTTGTCTTACTTACTACGGGGCACCTTATTTAAAAGGTAATTAGCCAACAATATGGCTTCCTCCCACATGTTCTATGGTAACCCGGAACTTATCAATATTGCATTCATCATTTCTTTCAAGGTACGATTTTTCCTTTCAGCCACACCATTAGATTATGGTGAATACGGTGTCATGGTCTCATGAATAATTCCATGTTGTGTACAGAATTCACCAAATGGTGTCACATATTCACCACCACGGTCACTTATTAAAACCTTAATTTTTCTATTGAGTTGATTTTCAACATCGATTTTATATAATTTAAATTTCTCTTGTGATAAGATGGGTCACAAAGCTTCTAATTGCAAACTTCCAAAGAAGAAAAGGAGCAATGAAGCAAATCTCTTACAAAATATTACTTAAGAGGTTTCTAATATTAATCTTGCTACTGTGATATCAGAAGTGAACATGGTTGGGTCTAACCCAAAAGAATGGTCGATTGACACTGGTGCCACAAGGCACATATGCTCAGATCATAAGATGTTCTCTACCTTCAAGCCAAAGAGTGGGAAAATTTTGTTTATGGGCAATTCTGCCACTTCTGAAGTTCTTGGTGAAGGACAAGTGGTGCTAAAAATGACTTTTGGTAAGAAGCTGACTCTAAACAATGTTTTGTATGTGCCTGATATTCGCAAGAATTTGGTATCAGGTTCATCATTGAATAAGCATGGGTTCAAAATGGTTTTTGAATTAGACAAAATTGTTTTATCCAAGGGTGGAATGTATGTGGGCAGAGGGTATGCTATTGATGAGCTTTTTAAGTTCAATGTAATTGTTATTAAATATAATAATGAAAGTACCTCTTCTGCTTATTTGCTTGAGTTTTCCAGTTTATGGCATGGTAGACTAGGGCATGTTAATTATAATACCTTGAGAAGGTTAACTAACTTCGACCACATAACTAATTTCCACATTGATATAAAACATAAATGTGAAATTTGTGTTGAGGCAAAACTAACTAGATCATCTTTTCAAAATATTGAAAGGACCACTTATTGTCTGGGAATTTCTTTTTAGAAACTCCACCTTTGGGACCCATTTTAGGCTTCTTGAATTTCTTCTTTTTGGTATTTTGTCTATGTTCAACAATATTTATCTTAGCCTCAGAAGAATTCAACCCCCTCCTTTCTGAGCCTCTATTGTCTTATTCAATTCGAAATCTAACAATTAGCTCCTCAATATTCATTTCATTTCACTTGTCTTTAAGGTAATTTTTGAAATCTTTCCAGCTATGGGGTAATTTTTCAATCATAGCAGCCACTTGGAAGGTTTCACTCAAGTTCATTCATTCAGCATGCATATCATGAAGAATAACTTGAAGTTCTTGAACTTAACTTACCACAGTCTTGGAATCCACCATTTTATAGTCTAGGAAACATCCCACTATAAATTTCTTGGCACCGACATCTTCAGATTCATATTTTCGGTCCAATGATTTCCACAACTGTTTTGCAATCTTGATTCCACTATACACATTGTATAATGAATCATGCAACCCATTCTTAACATAATGCCTATACAAGAAGTCGGAATGATGCCAACTATCATAGGCTATCCTTGTTTGGACATCTTACTCATCCTCTTTAAGAGTTGGAACGTACTCAACCAAGAATCGTGCAAGATTCAAGGTAATTAGGTAAAACAACATTTTCTGCTGCCACCTCTTGAAATTCAATCTATTGAATTTTTCTGGTTTCTCTCCATGGTTCATAGGTACCGTTATAGGCACAATAGGAGAGACAACCCGAGCAATAGAAACTGATGGCTGGGATCCATCTTGAACATTGGTAGCAGCTACCGTGTTCTCCATTTCACTAAACAACAAACAAATAACATTAATTCCAAGAATTAATACATCCGAATAAAGAATTAATAAATGAAATTGTCTTAAGATTATTAGAAGAACAACAGTAGGAGAAATTGTCAATTCAATATTCAAAAAACAAGAAAAATGGAAAATGATCTGAGGCCTGTGTTCCACACAGTTTCCTTAAGACAAATTCGCCTTCTACCACTGGTGTTTAGAATAACTGGTATTTGTCTCTCATGATACAATATATTTCAAATAGTTGTTGAACACACAATACTTACTTACAACGAACTGAGTGTTTGTCACACACTCTATCACTTGAGAAGAAAGAAAAGGGAAGAAAGAGACTTTGCCAATAAGAACCAAACTCAACTCTCCAAAAATTCTTCACAACACAAGCCAAAAGCTTCTATTTATACAAGATGGAGGAGACATGAGATTAATTGTGATTAATCTCTTTTAAAGGGTATCAATAATGCCTTTGTAACTCTCAAATAATGATGAAATTAATTTTTAAAACATTATACAATGAAATTTCAAAAGACAATAAGCTCAAAAGACTAATCTAGAATACAATCCATACGGGCATGTAGATCCACACGGGAGTGTGGATTAGCCATGCATATACTGCAGCACAATAACAAGGGCGTGTGGATGGAAGTGTTGTTTCAATTTTCAGAAATAATAAAAAAAATGTAAAAATTGGGCTTGGTCTAGACCGACATTGGTGTACGCAGATCGCACATCCACACATTGGCCTATCCCGAACCATGGATTTGCACCCCCTTGCGCCTAAGCATGTGAGAAAGAGCCTTTCATGCTACTTTCTTATCCATGTAAGAATGTATCTTAATATATAAATACAAGTCTAACTTCACATTTTAGTAATATGGGACAAACAACTCCCACTTTTACTTTTCCTCTTTATATCTTCTTAGCAAAGAGTTTACTTTGTCCTTCAATTTCTATTCACACATTCTCCATTTTGAGCATATGAATACATTAATTTATAGTTCTTATGTCAAGAAACATATATCCGGGTCTTTCTCCCAAAACCGAATTATGGAATCCATCTGAATTATCCTCTCAAAATAGCTTATAATCACAATTTTTCCAACAGAAAGATTGAAGAAAATCAAGAAAGCACTTCGAGTTTGTTTGAAGGAAATGGACAGCTATGGAGGATGGAGAAAGGAGAAAACTTTAGTCTTCTTTTTCTTTTTTGGTACAAAGAACTTTAGTCTTTTTATTAGCAAATTGGTTGAGTATGAAAGATGACAGGAATTGATAAAATTTAGCATCTATTTTATTATCACATCATACTATATATAAAAGTGGGAGTATGGGGACAGACAAAATTACCGAAAAATCAATATAATTATATTAATTAATTGGGTCAATTTTGTCATTTAATTGAATTAATAATTCAATTTATTAGTAAATAGAATTAATAATTCATTAATTAGAAGTTCAATTCCATTAAAATTATATAGCTAATTTTTATTCGTTATTGGATTAATTTAGTGAGGAATTCTATTAGCTATAGCAACTTGTTATATATTACTATATAAGCTAATTGGGTTCACTTGGATTAATTTAGAGAGGAATTCTATTAGGTATAGCAGATTGGCATATATTACTATATGAGCTAATTGGGTTCACTTGGATTAATTTAGAGAGGAATTCTATTAGCTATAGTAGATTAGTATATATTACTATATGAGCTAATTGGGTTCACTTGTATTAATTTAGTGAGGAATTCTATTAGCTATAGCAGATTGGCATGAGTAAACATTGGTTTTTTTTCTTAAATAAATTCATTGGAATTTAGTGGAAAGTTCTTATTGTATTAGTTAATTAAATTAATTTTGTCATTTAATAATTTAATTTGTTAGTAAATAAGATTAATAAATTATTAATTAGAGCTTCAATTCTATTAGAATATAAGTAACTATGTTTTATATATAAAAAAAATATAACTAATATTAAAAATAAAAAATAATTTGTATATAATATAATGGATAAGATAATTTGTATATAATAAATAAATTAGCAACCATAATAGGTAAGATAATTAATGGGCTAGATAATTTAACGTATTTTTTTATATATAATATGATATAAGAATCAAATATAATTAACAACTATTAGTATTTAAATTAAATGTGACATAATTACATAATAATTGTTGGACGAGATGATGATGATTATTACTATTACTATTACTATTATTATTATTATCAAGAATAAGAGATAGGTAAAATGATCGTAAAATACTTACTATCTCTATTTTATATATAATTATTAATAATAAACAAATTAGTAATTTGAAATAAATATACACTCTTATAAATTCACAATGAATAAAATACAATAATAAGATGAAATAAATTAATAAAAAATTATATGAAAACTAAATAGTAATTAATAACGGGTCTATTATCTAATAATTACATGCAATGCACGTTAATAAAAAACTAGATGAACAAATTAGTAATTTATTGAAATTTGAAATAAACATGCACTATTATATTTCACTATGAATAAAATATCATAATAAGACGAAACAAATTAATAAAAAATTATATAAAAATAGTAATTTCATTAAAAATCAAATAGAAAATAGAGGTAGTAAGTACTTTACGATTTATATGTTCCTTCTATTATCAATCATCTACATGTGATGCACATAATTTTTAATAATTGGAATCATCATTATTAAATAAATAATAATATTGTTCAGCAAATTAATTTTAGTTATTTTTAATCATCATGCATTTAAATCATATTTAATTTAAATAATAATAATCGTTAATTATATTTGATTCTTTATTTTACATAAATGTAAATTATATAATATTATGCATGTAAATTTGAAAAACATAACTTGTTATGCATATAATTAAAATAAATTAACTATTAAACTATATAAAAACTATTAAAAAATTATAATTTCTCAAATAACTTATAAAAATTTTACTACATTCCAAATAAAACGAAAAAAAAATTATATAAAAACCAAATAATTATTAATGATGAATCCAACATCTAATAATTACAAAATTTTTAATTTTTATCATAAATTCATTTAATAGTTGAATTAAAAAAACTATAATATATTAATAAATTTACACAGTTCATTATGTAAATCAAGTTTTCATATATATATATATATATATACTAAATCTATTTTAAAAGTAACGTAATATATGTATTTTAGTCTTATTTATTATTATAATAGTTTTTTATTTAGGTATCTTCCAATGTGGTTTTTAAATATTGAACTCATCATTAATCACTATATTTTATATAATTTTTATTATTTTTTATTATTCATATATTAGAAATTGAATTCGTCATTGATTTTTATTTACATGTCTTGTACGTAATTATTAATACTTATAAAAGCTAACATCAAATTGATGGTATTTAAAAATTTAATCGAATAAATTTTTTGTTAGTTATCTATTTTCTTTATTTTATGTATAAAATATAGTTATCTAGTTCTAATATAATTAAACTTCTAATTAATGAATTATTAATATTCTTCACTAATAAATTAAATTATTAAATGACAAAATTAACTCAAATAACTAATACAATATATAAAATATAGTTATCTAATTATAATAAAATTAAACTTCTAATTAATGAATTGTTAATATTATTAACTAATAAATTAAATTAATAATCATGTGCAAATCCTGATTACATTACTTAATTGAGTTAATTTTATTATTTAATAATTTAATTATTAGTGAATAGTTTTAATAATTTATTAATTAAAAATTTAATTCTATTATGACTATATGACTATATTTTTATATATAAAAAACAAAGAAGTAATATAAAAAGGAAAATAAATAAATAACTAATATTAAAAGAAAAGAAAAATTTTAATATTAGTAATATTAAAATAAAAAATGTGAAATGCATAATACAAAATATATAGTAAAAAAGAATTTATTCCAAAAAATAATAAAAGTTAATATTATCAATATAATTATATAAATTGATTAATTTGGAATGTGAAATATTTTCATTTTTCTATTATAATAATAATAACTAAAAGGTGATTATTGATGAATTTAATATTTAATAATCACGTGTAAAACACGTTAATGAAAATTATATTTTATATATAAAAAAATAGATAACTAATATTAAAAATAAAGAAAAAAAATTTCATAAAAAAATATTGGGAAGATGTAGTAAAAAAAAATAAAATGGACAAGATAATTTGTATATAATAAATAAATTAATAACTATAATGGACAAAATAATTATTAGACTAAATGATTTTGTGTGATTTTTTTTATATATAATATGATATAATAATAATATATACATATAAAACTAGTTTAATGACAAGTTTAATATCTAATATTAAATGCAAGACATGATAAAAGAAAAAGCGGAAAGAAGGCGCTCATACTATAATAACACCTGTCCACAACCATGCAAAGAGCTTGCCATTTGTTTTATCCGTTAAAGGCTGCTCTTTGGGCTTCTATTGGATTGAAAAACTAAAACGTTGTGAATATTGTTACCAAAATCCCAAATGCATTTTTATAAAAGAACTCTTCGGAACAGATTTCTTTATAAGAAAAGGAAAGCGGTAATTGTATTTGTATATTTGGAAAACAAACGACAAGCAATGCTTAAGAAAAATGCAACCTACCTGTATGATATTGTTGCTGCCAAAAATAGAAAATGTGCAATGCGGGCGTGCCAGAAAATTAAAATATTTCCAAACTAAAATGAAAATTGCATCATAATTTCTAATCAAATGATTGTAGATCCCTAAGTTTTCTTGACAATACATCTAAATTTGATTGCTATAAAGAATTAAAAATATTGATAGCGAATGAAAATATTGACATTAACGAAAATGGAGCTAGTGAATGATGTAAATAAATTACAGTAGAAGTAAATAAGCTTAATGAAAATAAATAGAGACTGATATTTAAAGAAAAACTTCACTCATGAAATTTAAATACTAATGTACTACAATTGAACTGAATAAGACTAAAGTAGCTATAGCTAATTCTAAGAACAATATTGATGCTAAAATGAAAATTGTTGGAATTGAATTGAATTGAATAGTTGAGTGTTGTTGATTCTGTTGAGTGATTGTTCCTTGTTCTTGAAGCTTCTTTCCCTTTTTATAGCTGTAAAACTAAAATAACCATTGAGCACGTCTTCCCCAGCCACTTTCTCTAACATCCCTCCAACTGCCTCACTTTCTCCCTAATTTCTAGTAGTGCACCACATTATAATAGTTACTTCCTCCACTTTCTCCTCAACTCTCTAACTGCCAGTAATACACCACGTTATTTATGGATTTTCTTTTTACTGCAATTTCTCAAAATACTTGTTCACTCCATAGACTTGAGCTTTCAATCTCGTCATGGGTTTGGGCCTTACCAAATGGGTTTATAGTAAAAATATGATGTAAACAATTATCCCCCGTATACAGTGTGGCCATGAGCCATAACTGTATGGATATAAATTTCTCAAACTCTTGAGGCTTTCTATTCTCTAGACTTTGTAAGAGAGAACTAAGTTATAGTATTGGAGAAGTAAAAAATTAACTTTCTAGAAAAAAAAACTCCAATGAATTTCAAAATTCAGATCTCTCTCCAAAATCTAAAAACTCAAAAAATTTGATTTTTTTTTTAATTAACAACAAATCCTATTTCATTTTCAAAAACCAAAAAGCTATCATCTTCTTCCACCTATTCATCTTCTCCACAAAACCCATCTACTAAATCTTCCATTTTTTATCCTTCTAACTAAGAAATTTCAAAAAATCGAAAAAACCCATCTACCATCCTTGGTGTTTTTGGCTAAAGCTCCCCTTTTCTTCTACAAATCCACAACACCGGCACTTTCATTTCTCCATTTTTGGCCAAAACTAATTCTCTCCCCAAAGGATTTTTGGCCAACACTCTAAAATCTCTTCATTTTCTTCCCAAAACCATCAAAACCCATTTGAAAGAATACCCAAAATTGACAACTCTCCAAAATACCAAGAAGCCCCCATCTTCATTGAATCACACCACCATCACAGCCCCCCATCATTGTCGGCGTGGCATATAACACAAGCTTCTCTTGCTTGTCACATTGCCTCATCACCTTCGTTCACCCCAAGAAACTCCAACTGCCGGTCTCTATCAGTTTTCGCACCCAAACCATCGGCCCTCAAAAGACCCAGTCAACTGTAACACATAAACCATCACCAAGCTACCATTCAAGAGCCAAACAAGAAACTCATAACACAGCAAACCCACTTTTTCTCGTCAAGTAAGCATTTTTATTTTTCTCACTGTGATTCTTGGCATTATGTATGGAAATGGATTGAACAAAGCTTAAAAAACTAACGTATGGGTATCTTTTGGTATTTCTTTATAGCAAAGAACTCTGTGATCCAACTGTCTTTTGGAAAATTCCTTCCTAAGGTTTACATTAGAAAAAATAACCCAAAGGTAACTTCACCTCTCTAATCCTTCTGTGTGGTAGAAAAATCACTTAAAATTAGCTTGAGATAAATTTTGGCTAGAAAATGAGAATTTCAGCCTAAGGAATGAACCTGATGAATTTTTCTTATACAATGAAAATGAATTTTTCCTGACACCTACTTAGTATTTAGGTTGGAACAAACATGCCATTACTTGACATCTGCAAATTTTGGCTTGATTAGGCATTGGGTGATATTTTCGACCTTCAGAACCGATTTCATCCTAGAGAGTATAGTTGTTCCAATAAATTTCACTGATATTTGTGTTGTCCCTAGGCTAAAACACTTTGTGCCATAGCTTGAAATTGTAAATTTCAGCTTTGATGGACAATGAGTGATGAAAAGAAAAAATTTGGGCCTAAATATAAGTTGAGTTTCGGCCTTAGAGAATTTCTAGAATTCATTACATCTTACCAGTGACTGATGAGTATTTAGAAATAGCACTAGAGAGTTAAATCGAATTCCATAGATGCATGTCTATTCTATAGGCTCAAATACTTATGCCCTAGCTTGAAATTGTAAAATTTGGCTTTGTATGATGAAAAGAATGTTTTTATGTCTGAGGAGTTAATTTTAACCTAGAGAGCATGACAACTTTACTTAAAACTCCCTAATGCTTGTTTTGTCTCTAGGCTGAAATGATTATGCTATAGCCTGAAACTTATAAATTTCGGCTTTACTGGGTAAAGAGTGATGAAAAGACATTTTTTGGGCCTAAAGAGTTGACTTCGGCCTAGAGAGTATAAATACCTCAATGAATTTCACCTTATGCTTGACTAATCTCTAGGTTGAAATCCACAAATTTAGGCTTTGTTGTGTCAAGGGTGATGAAAAATATTTTTTAGCCTGAATCTAATGGAATTCAGCCTAGGGATTACTTTAGAATTTACGAGGCTTTACTTGTTACTAAAAAATATTTAAAAATGGCACTAGAGAGCTAAATCAAATACCTGAATTTTTATTTGCAGCTTGATGAATATTTAAAGTAGACAATGTTGTAGAGCTTCTGAAGTGAAGCAAGTATCAGCTGCTAGTGAGCGCATCAGTTACTGGTGAGAGCTACAACTACTGGTGAGGGCATCAACCACTGGTGTTAGAGAGCCGCATCACTACATCACTTCAACAGCTACTAAGGAGTTGACTCAGCAACTTAGCAATACATAACAGAGCAGCCATCTCCTCAACAGTTCTCCAACAACTCCTCAGCAACAGCTCACTGAGTAGCACTAGCTCCTCATCTCCTAAGCAACTCTCCTCAAGGTAATGTCTTAAATTCCTTTCTTCCAGTTGATGATAAGCCTTGTTTGCCCTGAAGCTGTGGCTCAAGGAGTAAACTATGAAGTGATATGCTTTGTGTCTGATATATTGATGATGGAAATCACTGAACATTAGCACAAAAAAGCACCACAGCCATGCATTTATAATGATAAGGTGGCATTGAGCTAACCTATGATATTTATTTGATAATGATGATGATGAATTCACTGAACACACTCACACATGCACCACAACCATGCATTTACATTTTAGTGATCAAGGTGGCATTAGACCAACCTCTGGGTATGTTGTGTACTAGATCTTATAGGATATATGTGAATTATAGCAAAAGAAAAGTGGCCCTAAGGCCTACTTTTTCATAGGTACAAGATAACAAGAATATTTTTATTTGTTGATATAGTGGCCCTTAGGATTACTAACAAACAAAAATTTATTTAGCTCAGTAACTTTCTTTTTCTGTCTTTAGAGAGCAACTAGAGAGGCAGTTTGAGTTGGCCCATTCTCTATTTCCTCTTGCTTTTTCCTAGCTGCTCTCTGCCTCTGTAACCTCCTCTTTTAAGTCCTTGTTAATTTTTGAGGAAATTTTCTATGCTGGACTCGGTGCCATTATTGACCAGCTGGTAGTGGAGGCGGCATCACAAATCTCCTCCTGATGAACAATCTTTCTTCTATGGTTGAATTTCTCCTAGAGCTTTAGTGCTCTCTAGGTACTTGCCTTCTGGAACAGCTCTATCTTTTCTTGGTGAGTAACTGCTCCTTAGAGCTTTCTTTCCAGAAATCAGCTCTAGGTAGGCCTAATTCCTCCCTCTATACCTTGGAGAATATCTACTCTCCAGCTCATTTCTCTCAAGTGTCTTCTCCCCAAGATTTTTCCATCAAGAATCGGCCTTAGGTAAGCCTAAGTGCGGATTCCAGTCCCAAAGCCTGGATTCCTTTCCTCTCTAAGATGAGGAAGAGTGTACCTTGCCTCATTCTAAACTTATGGGCGGTATAAGTCACTTGTCTCCCAGTTATTGTTTCTAGAGCACTACCCCTTGAGTTCACCAGATAGTATTTTAGCAGGTACAGAGACAAGTTCTTATTTATGCACCACCACCTGTTGTCTTGGCTCCCCTATCTTCTGGGAGGTAGTATGTTAAGTCATATATTCAATGATTGTTCTAATATGATGCTTTGCTTGCTCGGCTATTTGATTCAATTATTCAGTCATGCGAGCTTCCATCTTTTGAAATTAATTTCTTATATCTTCAAATATAGAACTGAACATATCAGAAAAATTAAAAAGGGTTGGTATTTGGATTATTACCTAATATCTGAGGTCCTAACGGACTTTTGTTTCCTTGTTCCTCTTCAACGTGCTAAGAAAATTTCAAGCTTTCAATTTGTTACGCAAAGTGGAGAACTCTTCCTCCTTGTTCTCCTATTGGAGCAATAAATCCTGAACCTTGAGACTTCTTTGCATTTTTACTTCTAGTTTCCATAAATATGTCGTTGCAACCAAATGAGTCTTACCAAGCGTACCAAAAATAATGTTGCTGCCAAAAATAGAAAATGTGCATGCAAACGTGCCAAAAAATTAAAGTGTTTCCAAACTAAAATGAAAATTGCGCCTTGACTTTTAATCAAATGATTGTAGATCCCTAGATTTTCTTGACAATACACATAAATTTGATTACTATAAAGAATTGAAAATATTGAGAGTGAATGAAAATATTGACATTAATGAAAATGAACCTAGTGAATGATGTAAATAAATTGTATAGTGGAAATAATGGGCTTGATGAAAATAAATAGAGACTGATGCTTAAAGAAAAACTTCACTCATAAAATTCAAATACTAATGAACTACAATTAAGAAGAATAAAGCTAAAGTAGCTAGAGTTAATGCTAAGAACAATGTTGATACTAAAATGAAAATTGCTGAAAATGAATTGAATTGAATAGTTGAATGTTTGTTGAGTGTTGTTGATGCTGTTGAGTGATTGTCGCTTGTTCTTGTAGCTGCTTTTCCTTTTTATAGCAGTAAATTTAAAATAACCATTGAGCATATTCTCTCCAGTCTGCTACTTTCTCTAACCTCTCTCCAACTGTCCCACTTTTTCCCTAACTTCTAGTAGTGCATCACGTTTTAACAGTTATTTCCTTCACTTTCTCCTAAACTCTCTAACTACCAGTGATACACTACGTTCTCCATGGATTTTCTTTTGATTGCAATTTCTCAAAATATTTTATTACTCTATGGATTTAGGCTTTCAATCTCGTCATAGCTTTGAGCCTTACTAAATGAATCTATAGCAGAAATATAGTGTAAACAAATATATATATATATATATATATATATATATATTTTCAAAGGGTTTGTCTCTATTTCATTCAATCTTTCATGCTTTCCTTGAATGCACAGCCAAAAAAAAAATTCTAAATAGAATTTACTTAGTAAAGGTCGAGAGAGGAAGCAAAACTTATCTTCTTCTACTTCCCTTTCTCTTTCATGTTTTATGTGGTTTTTATATTGGGTTACTTCATTAATGTGGCCGAATTTATATTAAGCGTAAAGCTATTCTATTTTGAAAGTCGAAGCAAAGAGATCTTACACTATAATGATACACACATATCTTGATATACTTATATAAATAAAATTTTTTATACTAAAACTAATTTAATATATACTAATTAAAATATTAATTACTGAAAATCACTTCCAATAAATTCTGGTAGCCGGTTACCGGCACCGGTCATCAGAATTTATTTTTAAAAAAATTATTATTTTATAT
This sequence comes from Balakata baccata, assembly GCA_949630135.1. NCBI lineage: Eukaryota > Viridiplantae > Streptophyta > Magnoliopsida > Malpighiales > Euphorbiaceae > Balakata > Balakata baccata. The sequence goes on from CATIWF010142784.1 coordinate 13,416, forward strand.
GATTTTCTTTTAAACATAATTATAAATTAAAAATATCAAATTTTAAGAAATTTTAAATATTTTTATAATTTTTTATATACCAAACAGTAGAAAATAAATTCTTTAAAATTTTATGAATACTACCAAATAATAAAAAATAAATTATTTTCTAAATATTTTCCGCAAACAAATGCGAGCCCAAAACTTTATATTAACAAACTTAAAAAATTAAGTAACAAAACTCATACAAAAAATTGATAGAGGAAGAACCTAAAGAAGAAGAACTCAAGATCCAAAATTTTATACTGAAAGAACAGAAAAATCAAGCAATCAAAATACCAACCAACCAACAAACAGAGCAAAAGTAAAAATTCAGTACAAATATAAAATTTTATACGAAAGAAAAAAAAAAGAGATGGATAATCAAACTGGTATAAAAAGAAGGAAACAAAACAAAATCTTAATAAATCTCATGTTTTATACGGAAGGAATAAAAATTAAACAATGAAATTGCTCACCAACAAATAAAGAAAATAAAAGATCAAAATACAAAATTAAAAGAAACTATATACCACAAAAGGAGTTAATTTCATTTAAAGTCATTATACTTTTGATAAATTATGCAAAAATAATTTTTTATCTTTTTCCTATAAAAATCACTCAATTTTATTTTTTCTATAAAAATCATTTAATAAAATTTTTTTTACTGAATTGCTGACATTGATAAAGATGTGACACTACAATTCTTTGAATTTGCTGATATGACATCTATATAGATGATAATGTGATATTATATATCAGCATTCCAGTGTCATTACATCAATAATTTAATAAGAAAATTGCCGTAAATGATTTTTATGAAAAAGAATAAAGTTCAGTAATTTTTATGGAAAAAAAATTTTAAAAATTAATTTTGCGCAAGTTATTAAAAGTATAATGACTATTAGTAAAATTAACTTACCACAACAGAAAGTAAGAGCATCCCAACAGCATTTCTATTTCCTTTCTTACTTAAATTTATAGAATTTTATGTCTTTTAACTGTCTCTCTATTTTTTTTCTTACTATTTCACTCTATAAAATTTATACTCTCTCATCAAATTTAAGAGCTATTAGGAAATGCTAAATAATATTTTATTATTTCTTTTTTCTCTTTTTTGTTATTTTCTCTCATTTGCCCTTTTTTTTATTTCACTCTCTCTTCATTTTTTTAAATAATTTTATTAATAAAATTTAAAATTGGAAGTGAAATAAAAAATATTAGAATACATATAATTTCCAAAACAAATTAAAATGGAAAGTGAATTTTTTATAATATAATAGAGTATTATTAGAATGCCACGTAGAGAACGCAGTAAAGGATGAGAAATCAGAACAGTATGTGAGGGTATTTATAGGCTGAAAAAAAAAGCCAAATGAGGAGCTGTAATTATCTCAGGAAAAATCTTATCTAAACCAATTTAAACCATTTGATCATTCATCACAATGTGAATGGAAAAAAATTTGTTTCTTAAACACAATTGATTCAGCTAAATAAAAGTTTATGGTTATCAACAGAGTGAGCCTACGAAATAGGTCCTAGGGACTTTAAAAAAAAATACAGAACTTGCAGTAAATACAAAGTTTACACCATTGGATCATTTCATGCATATCAAAATTTTAATCTGAACAGCTAAAATTTAGTCTCAAACTCATATACCAAGCTAATCTAGCAACTCTAAACACAAAATTCCAAAGTAATCTAAACAGTCATAGAAAATGTTATATTCAACCAAACGGTGGAACAATATACAAAGAAAAATTTTCAAAAGACAGAAAAATCTACCATAACCACAGGTAATTTTAGCTTCACGATTTCTTCTAGCATATGACATTAGGCGGTGGAAGCAAATGGACAGACGAAAAAAAAAACAGAAATTTAATACAACCACCGGAAAAAAATTTTTAAAAACAGAAAAATGGAGGTAATTTTAACAGCAAGAACGCCACAGATGAACCAAAGAAAATCCATCCCAAAAAACTCTGCAATGACCGGAAAAAAAGTACATTTTCTAACAACATATCCATCCACTATTTCCCCGTTTTCTCTATATTTTCCTTCACTCCAAATTAACATGCAAGACAAAATCTTCCTTTCTAGTATGAATTTAAACCATCCAACAGTGCCTTCTTCCAAAATGAAAAAAAAAACCCACCGAATCAGCCACATTGCAGTACAAATTTGGGAAAAAAAATATATAAAGCAAAACAAACAATGAAAAAACGAAGGAAGATAAAGAAACTTAAACACATAATTTTTAACTAATCTATGAAAGAAAAAAATTAAAGATAAACAGAAAAGAAATGGAGGTTGAAGAAAGAAGAGAGTGATAAAAAAAAAAAATCATAGATAAAGGAAAAAAAAAAAAGGAGGTTGAAGAAAAAAGAAAGATTGATAGGAGGGGAAAGTGAGGCTTAACTTTAGGGCCGGTGTTCTTAACAAAGGAGACCCCTAACCTAACGCTAAACGACGCCGTTCTGAGAAAGAGTTGAAGACATCACCATACGATGCCATTTTCTGTGCGAGCTGGAGGAAAATAAAATAACAGCCAGACGGCGGGTTTTGGTTTACAACCAAAACGACGCCGTTTTGTAGCACTGTTAGGCAAAAAAAAATTTACAAAGGGCGTTTCCGTCCGGCGGAAGCCCTTTATTATATGTATAGATTATGAAAAGGATTAACATGCGTCGCCTCCATGTGGCGGTCATGCAATTATAATTTGAGTTAATTTTATGATTAATTATTATAATAATCTTTAATTAATATTTATCTTGTCAAATTACTTCTGCGATACTTTAATTTTATTTTTCAATTTAGTTCATATTCAATTTTTAATTTCTTCAATTTCAACCTCTAAACAAAAATAATTTTCTATAATTAAATATATCAATATTTACAGTACAATTTATTCTACTTACAAGCATTCTCAGTTTTGCAATTCATATATCAGAGCAAAAAATCACGTTTTCCAATATTCATACGAAATCAGACCTTAGATTTTATTTCTTCATTTTCGGGCTCTAAACTTATGATTTTTGATAAATAAATACACCGACACACTCATCTCACCACACCCTAACATTTGGGTAACCTGAATTCATGAATCACCAACAAAGTGAAAATCACCAATATTTTAATTTAGTCATTTCTCTCGATTTTTCTTGCAAAATTCATCAATGCATATTTAAAATCAAAATTTCTCACTTGAATACAATCTGAGTTTGAGCTCTGATTGTACCATTCTATTTCATTCATGAGTGCGTTTGATTTCTGGTCGGTCTAGTGAATTCAGTTGTGAAACGAATATGTTGGTTGGGACTTAAATTAGTGGGTGGGACAGATGAAATCATTTCCACCAAACCTTTTGAAATATGCACAAGTGTCTACATTAATTCTACTATATTCATGGCTCATGATGAAGGAATCAACTTTCTTGTATCAGTATCTCGGCGTCTGTTTGCAACCATACAAAGATTTGTTAAACCTACAAAATGAGTTTCTTTTCCTTTTTCTTCGAATCCTTTTGATTAGAGCATGTAGATTTCTTCTCCAAGATCTCTATGGAGAAAAGTAATTATCACATCTAACTACTTAAGAAATATGTCAAATGTAGCATACATTACTAGGACTACTCAAAATATTATAAGTCGTACTACTGGGGAAAATATCTCATTGAAGCCAATGCCTTCTCTCTGAGCATATCTTTCACTATCAATCTTGCACGATACCTCTCCACTTGGTCTTTGCCATTACATTGATTTTATAGATCTATTTGTTACCAATATGCTTTCTTCCTTCTGATAATGGCACAAGTTCCCAAGTTTTATTCTTATGAAGAGTTTCTATTTCCTATTACGTTGCTGACATCCACTAAGATGCATTTGAATTGCTCATTGATTCTTGGAGAGTCGATGGCTCTCCATCCTCTGTTAGAAGACGGTATGCAACATTGCTTTCCATAACATACTCTAAGTGCCAACCTGGTGGTCTTCTTAAGCAATCTAACTGTTGAGGTTTTGAGGCCTTAAACACAATTGGTTCTTGTTCCTTGTGCTTTGGTGCTGCTTCAAAAGAATTCATTTATTCAACTTCCTTTTCCAAGTGTGCTACCATGGTCTTTGCATTTTCTTTCATCACGCTATCATCACGTTCATCCTTTTTATTTGTAGTTTAGGTATAAGGCATATATAGCCCCCTGTAATTGTCTTGCTTTGCTATTTTGCTCCATAAATTTTTTTTTTTGTCCATATAGGCCCTTCTATTTCATTTTTGGTCCATTCTCCCCACTGTCGCATGTGCGCAAGGCGTCGTACATGTGTATTAGGTGCCTTATGCCCGTGACGCCTTTACATTCGCGAAACTTTTCCACGTCCGTAAAATTGTCCAGTCCAAATTTCTCTCTCATATTTTGGATCACATCCTTTATCTTTTCTTCAATCTTTCTATGCGTGTAACCCATTAAGTTCCCGATTATGCTAACTACTAAAATTATCACATAATATTGATTAGATCATGAGTAATATCTAGTAACACATAATGATCTACAATTGACTAGAAAGTCAATGGTCTGACTGTAAACCCTTCTATAGACAATTACCATGAAATACATCCATTCACCTCACTATACCTCACTCGCTTTAGTGTTTGGACTGTATGTCAACTCCTATTAGATTGACTACGTCACATCTAGTCCAAGTGTTATTAGTCTTGTCTAAGAGACTTATTATTCTATAAGATATATCTTTGAAAACCTTCTTAAGACACTTTTCGCTCTGACCAAAGATTCCCAATTAAATATCTTCATAAGAGGCCATAGGTATACTCTCTTTCTATTAGGTTTGGTGAATCCTATATTGATTCAAATACCTCAGGGTATACCTAATCATTACCCTATAAGTGACTTCTATGAGGTAACAAGGAATGAAGTCAAAGTATAGGATTAATATCCAAGATAACCTTGAGCACCTCAAGTCTAAGAATACTTGCACCATTGCTATGATGAAACTATCATTGACATTGAATAGAGAATCAACATGATTTTCTCATAACAGGTCATCCAATGTACTTAGCTACTCTATCCACATATTAACTCTAAACATGTTATGCCTACAATTTATGAGATCTACTACTTGACCTAGTTAATGAGTATAACATGTGTCAGTCTTTCTGGATTAACAATGTCCATTTCGTTAATCCTATGAATATAGATAATTTAGATATAAATATAATTACACATGACAGGAATCTCGCCATCATGATTTCTTGTATACTATGTTTTATATCAAGAACTTCATCAATATCAATTCATATATAAATAAATATAGAATAATGAAAATGCCTTTTATCGATAAATTAATGTATACATAATGTGCTAAAAAGTGATTGTCTTTAGAGCACCTCTCCAACAATCTCCCACTTGCACTAAAGCTAATAGCCTTTGTACATAATACTATAGGTGAGTACGTGACTATCGTACTTCTTTTAGAGAAGTGACCTAGTGAGTCGATCAGCGATGTTCTGATCAGTGGGAACTCTTTCAATCTTTACATCATTTCTACCTATGATCTCCCTAATTAGATGGTACCCTCTGAGTATATGTTTGGACCTGCGATGAGACCGCAACTCCTTTACTTGTGCAATGTCTCCATTGTTATCACAATACAATTGAATTAGATCAACAATGCTAGGAACCACTCCTAGTTTTGTGATGAATTTTCTTATTCAAACCGCTTCCTTAGTTGCCTCAAAAGCTACAATGTACTTACTTCGGTTGTGGAATTTGTAGTCATCTCCTATTTGGAACTCCACTACAAGAATATGACAGTTTAGTGACGAAAAAATCCATCGCTAAAAGTTGCAAATCCGTTGCTATTACAATTTAGCAATGGATTAGCAACATATGCCATCCTTTGCTAAAATGCTCCTCGCAAAAGCAATAGCAATGGAAACTAATTTGTCGCAAAAGTCAGCGATGGAATAGTGATAGATCAATTGCTCGCCAAATATAGGTGTCCAAATCTCTCGTTTTATTCAGCACCAAAAATAACGATGTATAGATCTATTGCTAGTTTGGCAACAAATTTTATCTGTTGTTAATTCCATCACTGAATTATGTTTCAATTATATATGGGGTAGAATTAGTCGTCGCTAATCCATTGCTAATGTCAAATTAATTGTTTTTTTAATTTTATTTTATATTTTAAATAAATTAAAAAAAATCGACTTTTAAAAAATTGAAATTGAAATCTAATGCAATAAATTAAAATTGAAATCCAACTCCATAATACATATAAAGTATTATTGAAGTATACTTTAGTCTAGAAATCCAAAGGATAAAATAGAAAAAGTACTAATTGCTATCCTGATGCTATTCGTCATACTGTTGTTGCTATTGTGTTATATCAGAAGAGGATGTGCCTTGACTCAGAAATTCTGTAAGAAACTCTATCTGATTAGACGTGTCACAATATTCCATCTTTGCAAGCTTCAATAGTGCAACACTGCAATTCCATTAAATTTGAGTCGGACCTTTTCCTTGTGTTTAAAACATTTCAATCGAAATTAGTATTTATGAAGATCTAAACACTCACAGTAATATCAGTAGCAAGCTATCATTTTTTGAGGGCAGATTTATTTATCTTTAAGTGCCAGGAACATGAGCAGTGTGATCTGCGATAAAATATGGAGCAGGATAGATATTCACTTTTCCTGTATGCTATTGGCTGCTACTTAGTTCATCCAACATAATGAACCAACTGACATCACAGTTGCATTAACCTTCAATAACCTTAACAGGAGACCTGAAAAACAAAGGAATAACTTAGACAAACAGTGGAAGTAATTTTGAAACTTGTAGCATGCTAGAAAAAGAAAATAATACTTCATTGTGTAATTAGAAATCATAATCCCTTGGGCTGCAATCACTTGCTCTAATGGGCTTTGTTTGACGGAAAGTAGCTCAACATCTAACTTATATTACAAACATATTACAGCTAGAAGAATCATATCTGACAAAATTTAATCTAAAATACATGATAAATGACTACTGCAGAAAAATGGAAGCCAGCTTTTGTGAAGAATTTTTCTTATAGTAAGTTAAAAATATAAGTTTCGTTTATCTAATTAAACATCATTAGTAATGATACTCAGCTCTTTGCATTTGCCTTGGACATAAAGAATGCAGTGATCCGTTTATACTAAAGATGACAGTTAAATTATATACTTAATCTTTACAAACCAAAGGAAAAAATAACCTTCTTACCTCTATTGTTGCATTTGGAGGAATTTCCTGAACTCCCTAACTTCCACATGCTAGCTCAGCAGGCACCATTAATAAACACTGCAAAATGTTTTTTAATTCAAACATATCAAAAGACAGTAAACTATATCCGACTAACAATACTGCTAATTCAGCTTTAAGTATAATAACCAAGGATTCATCTTACAATCAACAGTAAGTTTTGGAAATTAGTGAAGCCAGCCAAATCTATTACAATATGTTTCTGACTTCTCATACAAATCTCTTTCAAAAGATTAGATGGAACGAAAAGTGCCAACAATATGATCACCAAGACTAGCAAATAACTTTTCTTCTTCAACTCATAGTTCAAAGGGATGTCTACATGAAAATTAGGGGCATGGTCTATATAAAAGAATAAAAAGAGTACCTTTTAACTTGCAAAACTCCATTTTGTAAACTGATAAAACAGGAATTGACATATCTAATCACAATGGACAACATAACATCTAAATGTTGTAGCTCCAACTTATGTCATATACAGTATTTCAAGAAAGGTAAATGGATATTACATTCCAGAAATTGGTCTCATCTTAAATGGATATTACACGCATGCCTTCAACACTAAGGTCCAATCCTTTAAGGACATTGCCTGTCTCTGATTGGCCTATATCAAATCCATAAGGCTGCAACAATTTAATGAAGGGAACGAACATTTTAGGAAAATTATACCAGATCACATAAGATTGAGAAGCCAATGATACAGGTATCCTGATAAATGTTAACACTTCTAGAATAAATTTTAACTAAAGATTTTTGAAGAAAATTCTTTAAGATGTTTAAAGTGCAGCACTCGTGACTTATTGTTCCACCTCCAACTCCAAGTCCCTGTCTACTGGTCATAAATGTGATTGCCTTCCATTTGGCAACATAGTGAACCTAAAATAAGTACAGTTATATATATTAACTATGTCAAGGACACTCAGAGGTAAAAAAATAACCACCAAGACAAGACATCTTCAGATTTGAAGGAGTAGTAAGTTACATTTACATCCCATCTTGATTGGAAAACAGTGGAAGTGGTAATTGACATTCAATGGATCAGCATTTGTCAGCTAAACATCTAGAACACAGCTTTATATGCAGAATACCTATAAAAATTTTCATGCTAGTCTATACCTTACAAAGTGGAGACAATATTCCTAGCATGGTTCTTTCTTTACCAATTAATGAATTGTGAAAAAAATAATTTAGCTAACATGTATTTAACTAACATGCATGTTTTCCTCTGCAATGATATGAATTTTACATTATCTTTGCTAAAGCTAGGAAGTCATATTGGCTATTTTGGACACATCTTATATTTTACAACTTCTATTTTATCTTATTGTCTATTTTACACTAAGTCAGATATGTGAAAAAATGTTCAATTTTTGAAGTGAGGTTACAAATTTTCAAATGAATCTGATACAAACATGCTTCATAGTTTTAAGAAATTATTGAGTTGCATTAAGTATATTCTTTATTTGTGATAATTAACAAAAAATTAACATATATGCCCTATACAATATTGATCTACCACACATAATTCATTAGTTCAGTGATGTTTAAATTTTTTCTTGAAAATTTATTCAAGTTATAAACACAAGATTAGATCATATATCCATGTGTATAATTTTCAGATCAAGAAAATTTAGGATCCGACAATTCATGCTTTCTTTCCAACTTAGTTTAATTTTTCCATGCTATCCAATATAGTATTCCAATATGCCTTCAATCAAGAGAAACACAAGGTAAAAAAGATAAGACTAGACCGAGTTTTAGGTGAAGGAAAGGAAGAGTATAAGGACTTTTTGTTTAAGGTCTGTGTATGTTCTTGGCAATTTAATTTAATTTAATTTATTTTATAATTCATCTATTGCATTAATATATTTAATGAATGAATATTTGACTGTTAGCTAAATATTTAAGATTTTATTTAATCTAAAATATAGTGAAATTTGTACTTTTATTGAGAAGTTAACTTGATATTTATAATTAGGAAATAAAATTTTAGTAACTATGTGATGAGATGAAATATATGGATAACATAATTAATTAAGAAATAAAAGTGACAAATTAAATTAATAAGAAGCATGTATTATACCTAGTCTACAACTAGTAGGTTAGACTGTGGTTGGTATGCCAATTTGGAAAAAATTGTGAGGAGTGAATAGCTTCATGACACTGATATTTCCACAGTTGCATATGTGCTGAACAAGCTATACAATAGACGCATAGTGTCGATATAATATCATTATGTAGGAGCCGAGTTATTTACTGATATAGTGTAATAGCAGTCGAGGTTGCAAGAGCAATCGTATCCCTTGTGTCTTCCTAGTTCTAGTCTAAGGTATTATGGACTATATGAAAATTTAATATCAATATAAGCTAACCTTTGAATAATTGTTTGCTACATAAATTATAACTGTATTTGCTAATAAAATTTTATATTAAATCAGTTACTTGTTCATAATTCTTCGTGTGTTTATTTTGCTAATGGTTTAGTATTTATTAAATTTTTTTATGCATTTTATTATTTTAAATCATATTACCAAAAAGCATGCACCGCTAGGCTTCCCGATCCTTTACATCCATCATCCCTTTCTCCCTAATAAGCATCCCAATATGATCCTCTAGATCTTTCATGGACACTTTAGCATTTTTGGCTCTTTTCTCGGTACGTTTGTAATGGTTTAAGAGCTCCTTCTCCAGAGAGATCAAGCTCTCTTCTTTTGCCTTTAGGGCTTTAGAAAGATCATATTTTTTCCCCTTAGAGCTTCTATAACATCTTATACCTTTACATACTATACATTCTTTTATCATGTTGTCATACATGTCACATAAATAAGTCATAAGATCCTATTCAAAGTGGTAATTTTTTTAATAATATCTTACCATATTGCATAACTCAGCAGCTCAGCAATTCAGCATTGAAGCTTCAAACAAAACATAATATCACACATATGTTAATATTTCAAACATTGTGTCCAAGTATTTTAAGTTATGAGTTTAAGATTAATTATACATATCTTTCCAATCTCACTATATTTATATATATGCAGTCATTCAACCAAAACATAGATGCTCTGATTTTATACCTATGTAAAATGCAAAGAGAGAGAGAGAGAGTGTAGTGAGACTCAGCTAGTGACCTTTGATCCATAACTTTTAATATGCACATCAAAATGAGCTATTACTTTTTTTACCTGAAAAATAATACAATTTAGTGAATTGCGATTTGGTGAGAATAACAATCAAATGCTTTCTAAAGTACAAAGTAATACAAAATAGCAAATAACAATAGCAATCATAATCATCATGCATTTAATATTCCATTCCATTCATCAATACCATATGGATATTAGCAATATTAATTCATATGAACATTGTCATTTGCTTATACTTATGCTTTGTTATTTTATTTTTGTTGTGACTAGACTAAATATATGAATTAATATTGCTTATATCCAACAAATAACCATAAGCATAACCATGTCACAAATATATCCATAAATTATTCATCATCTCATATCATAACAATACCATAGCAATCTTATTATTCATACACAACAAGTCAAATCATATTTCACATAGCATGCAACATTCATATGTACTAGAGAATCATTGATAATTAGACTCAGCTTTTGTTTGATATCCAATTCCTAACTTATTATTTGTCTCTTCCTTGTGGGTCACTAATTTGTTGTGAGCCTAATTGAAAGTATAACTGATCAATTGACAAAACTTAATATAACTTAAACAAGTTGATATGCATAGTTTAGACAACTAATTAGAGTTTTCCTACGTGGCAATGTGACCTTTAGGGACTTACTAGCTTATAACTTTTTATGTACTTATCCAAATTACATGATTCTTATTTCTATTAAATTTAACATATAATATTATGACATATTAAAATTTCAGAGCATTTAGAGCATTGTACAATTTCAAACTGTGTTTTATTTTATGCCCTTAGGCAGTTTTAGGTCACCAAATTTAAAAATTCATATCTTACAACGTGTAAATTATATTATTGGGAATCTTTGAAGAAACTTAGATAAGCCAAAATGAAACATTTTTTTTTGCTTACAAATTTTATCAGTTCTGCTTCCAATATCCACAAACAATAGAAAACATATGACTTATCCATAATAGAGGTGGCAACCGAATCAGTTTGATTCTTAAGGTCATCACTTATGAACTACATAACATATTAAGGTGCTATTTTTGCCATAATTTATTTTAGACATAGTAATAAAACTTTCATGTTTTGAACACTTACAAATTCAGCCTATAAGGACCTCAAAATTAGCAATAAATTTGATGGACCTGTACAGGGTACTAAGCAAGCCGCTCAAAGCAAGGAATAGTCATGATTCCCTCTACCCTAACTCAAGATACACAACGTATCTAATCATGAAATTTGACATACAACTAGAAAACACATAAAAGTATAACTTTTATATTTTGAGCTAACTCAAAAACGATCTTTATGATATTCAAAAGGAACCAAAACCATAGGCTATCCTATTAGGGTTTAAACCAGGACCAGTCTCACAAAATTGGTGATTTCTCTTCCTATATACCAATTCTTGCAAAATCCTTTACACAACCTTAGCTTTTAGATGACCCAAGTAAGTTAGTAAGCTATTGGATTTCGATTGGATGGATCCCTAGTCCCTGCTAATTGTAGTTATTGAAGGTTGAGTAGTAGACAGGCGAGGCCTACAACGAGACTTAGCTTATTAGAGTTATTAGATACGTGAAAGCTTCTTGAGTTATAGTTATCTTCTTGCCTCCTTCATGTTATCAAAAGATTTTATGCGATTATTTTTAAGGATGATAGTCCCATCTACTCATCAAGGTGGCCCTGTATTGGGCTTCAATCTCAGTTGATTTCCACGATGAAACTCTCGCTTCTAAACATAAAACATAAATATACAAGTTTTATATTTGGAGCATCTTCAAATTTTTACTCTAGAATAATGAAAAGTAAATCTTAAATCATTGCCCTGAAAACATAATTTGAGAGTTTTGGTATATAATCATATGGTCACTTGCTTACGATAAACCATGACCCATAAACACACAAATCCTTATTAACAACAAAGGAAAGAACAAATAACTTTTTAGTGGTCCAATTTGTGGCAGAGACTTAAGAAGAAGTTGAAGAAATAAATAAAAGAAAAGGAAGAAGCCAACAGTGGAAAAAAAAAAACAAAGGCAACATTTTATAAGTAAACTGACTTACTAAGTTGTATTATTATTATCATGGTTATTAAAACCGGACTGGCGCGGCCGGTTCGACCGGGAAAACCTGAAACCGGTGACTGGGCTGGTCGGTTTTGATGTACAAACCCGGTTAAGAATCAAACCGGGTGTAAAACCGGCTGGTTCGACAGTCGAACCAGGAACCGGATGACCCGGCCGGTTTTTACCGGTTTAAACGGGTACATCGTTTCATTTAAAAAAATTTGCCCCCCCTAAAGAGTGAAACGGCGCCATTTTTTAAAAAAAAAACCCTAAAACTACCCAGCCCGACCCACCCCACCCCTGCAGAAACTCCTGCCTCTTCCTCATGCCCCCATCCCCATCCCCTGCAGCTGCTCGCTCTGGTCTCGTCGCCACTCGTCGCCGCTCGTCGCCTGCTGCTCGTCGCCGTCTCCCTTCCACAGTTCCACGGTTGGTTTTTTTTTTAATTATTTATCTATCTTTTTATATTTTGTATTGATTAGAATTAGTTTAGTTTATAATAGTTTATATGATTTGTGTTTTAGTTTGTATCTTTTTA
>CATIWF010142786.1:0-20639 GCA_949630135.1 Balakata baccata
TCAACTATAAAGGATGGTTGAACATTCAAGATGGCCCAGCCCCAAACGGAGCCCAAGATAAAAATTCAACTGAATTTATCTAATAAGAGTAAGTTCACTAAACTCAGCTTCAAATTCAAGGGAAAGAGTAATCAAGCTATCACACTGTTCAGCTTAGTGCTTTAATTTTTATTCATGACATCATACGCAGATCTTCAGTGGAGAAATTTGATTTATCACAGTTTTTAAACACTTTTTATTTTTTATTTTTTACCATTCCTATTATTGAACTGCGCATGAATCACACACACTCTATCTATTATCTTTCTTCTTCTTAGTTATGTTTTTCTGGTCCATCTTCTGAATTTAGTTTTGAATTTGTAATGTAATGGTATTCACATTGAACAAAATGATACTGTCTAGTGTATCAAATAATTATTCATAAAGATAATAATTTTAATTGAGATGAAGCTGAATGATTCATAAATCATAATGAACAACTTTTTTATTTAAAAAGAAATTCCACCAGAAAAATATGGTAAAAATACATAACAAGCCTGTATACCAATGATTTTGCACAAATTTTGGCCAATTAATCGTAGCCACGTCATACACTTCCAAAAAAAGCAAAAACAAAAGAACAATGGATCAAACCTGCTATTCCTCGGAAACACATTAACCGCTGCAAACCTCCTACGGTTCAAATCTTACGCCGAATAATTTTTTTTTTTTTTTTCTTCAACTGACGAGCATGGCCTCCATTTCCCGACCTCGCGGAGCCACCGAGCTGCGATCGGGAGGAAAAGTTGTCCTACCAAGGCGGTCCGCAGCTCCCTCCACTCCTTACGAGCGCCCTTCTCACTTGGTCCCCATTTCGAGTCCTCAAAACCCTAATTGGCTCTCCAGACTCATTTTATCTCCTACCCGTATGATTGCCACTGGCGCCGGAAAAGTTCTCTCTGTTTTCCGGTCCGACTCTTCCTCCTGTTCTTCGTCTTCAGATGGCGATTTCTCTTCAGGTATGGTAACTTGAATTTCATGACCATTTTCATAGCAAGAATTTGACTTGGAAATGAATTTTTCCTACTTCTGGAAGCCTTTTTTTGTTTATTTATGAAATGTTTAATTAAATGCGAAACTGGAATTTTCCGGTTGTTTGTATTGGCATTTGAACACCTAGAACGGCTGATATAACTCTTGAGAACCGAGAAATTGTGTTTATCAGAGGCTTATATATATATGTCGGACGCTAGTCCGATTTTTACTACATCATTTTTAATTGAATAAGTTTAGAGATCTATCTTTTCTATTCTCTGTAGTTTGAGCTAAAGTTGTACGTTAGAAGCAGTATTGTAGAGCCCCTGGATTGATGTTTGTATAATAAGTCAATGTATTTGCATCTTGTTTGCTTTGCTACGGCTGTGCCGCCTTTAAAAAGTTGAAGGCAAGTGGACTTTTGGTTTGTGGCCTTACTAGGTTGCATTTTTTTTTTGTTTTAATTTTTGTAGAGGGTGATTCAGATAATGCCAATTATGATACTGGTTTCTCTTCTCAAGATGGTAAAGAGTTGGAAAAGGTAACTTTTACATATTTTTGCATTTTTATTGTTCTGGGCATGGCTATGTTTTGAATTTTGATGATTTGATATACATCAGTGAATATTGAGTTTTTGGTATGGTTGCCTACCGTCATATGAAGTTAGGATCTTGATAGTAGATGTGCAAATGAAAGCTTTATGTGCAATACTGGCACCACTTTTATTTGTTACCTTGTTCCTGTAGAAATGAAAATTACTAACTAGTAGAATGAATTTGGAGTTCTCTGCACAACATTGTACTTTTTGTGTATTATTATTTTCCACATGATCATATTTGTGATGTGCAACATATCAATGTGTTGCAGTAATTATATTCATGCCTTTGTTAGAACACTCATTGTAACTGCAAAAATAAGTCTTTTGTTATTTTGTTCATTGTTTATTGCTATCATTTGTGGCCCTTAATTAATTTAATTTAGTATGATATATATTCATTTCTTTCACATCTATTAAACATATTTTTTTGATTTCATGCTTTTAATTAGATTGGTTCCTTGGGGAAAGATCCCCAACCTATAGAGTGGAAGAGTGAAACAAAACATACAATTGCACGGCTTCTTTTGCAGGAAACCTTCTCAAGGTAATTAGCAATTCTATAATGTTAAATGCATGCTTACATGGTTGTTTCTCACTTTCTTGTGACAGTCGTTACTAATTGTCATAGATATATATGCTGAAGACCTTTATGTTTTTTTTCCATAGATGCATTCTTAATCAAGAAGCCACATCCTTGATCCAATATTCATTAGTTTACATTGCATTTGCATAAAATATGGTTTTTCTTAAATTATGCAAATACCTTGAAACTTTTCAGTTTGAGTTCAAGTTTGAAACATATATTGCTATTCATGGTTTTGCCAGACACTCTTGATCATGTCTAAATTCTTCAACTTCTGAGGTTTCTTAAAATTATTCATTTCACTTCTGAACCATGGTTTAACTTCAAATTCTGAATTAGAGTTCACCTATGATCAGGGAGGAATGTGATAGACTGACTCATATTATTAAGTCGAGAGTTGTAGATTCTCCTCCCATTGGAGGCATAGGTGGGAGACTAAGTGAGATACGCAACAGGGCAGTTTGCAATGGTATTGTTTCTTCAGACATTTTTTCAAACATAAGAAAAGACTGTGCCAAATACCATCTTTATCTGATGGCTTTACTCTTTTTCAGATGTTGATATGCCTGATCTCTGCAGTGCAGCCGTCACAGAGGCTAAAAAATGGTTAGAAGAAAAGAAACTTGGCTCAAATTCCAAAACACAGTTGGAATATGGAACCTGCACTTTGAACGCTACTGTGTCCCCACATGTGAGTTGTTCTTTCCCTGATATCTAAGTTTGAATAGTACAAGTTATCACTTTATAATGTTTGTTTTGGCTGTAGATTATAGTTGTGTTGTATCTAGGATTTTCTGGTGGGTCCTGAATTCCTGATGCTCTATATTTTAAACATAATTTTATTTTTTAATGATTATATTAACTCTAGCTTTTAGCTAAGATATAACTCCTTTGCAATATCTACATACGTGGTATGATCATGGTATGATGTATCTTTGCATCCCGATTCACTGGCATCCATAATATGATGAAGCAGATGTATTCTTGATATAGAGGATGCTTAATTTTATGTCTTGATCTATATCGTGCTTCTATTTTACTGAAATTCTAAACAACACATGAATTTAAACCTCTGATATATTCTACCACTACTATAAGCAGTTTGGTATCAACTTGTGTAGAAAACGTTCCTTTGGAAATACTTAGCCAGTTTCTGTATCTCATAACTGATATTCCATCACAGGTTATAGAAGGTGAAATTGGTTCACCTGTGGATTTGGCCAAATCTTACATGAGAGAGCGGCCCCCATGGGCATCACCATCTATGAGCAACATTCAATTAAAATCCCCATCGCCGATGGGGATGCAGCTTTTTAAGGAAGATACACCTTATTTATATGGTGGCAACTCTATCTCTACATCCAAGGTGCCATAGGGGAAGAACACCTCCCCATCCCCAGAACTCTTGACACGCATACACATCCAATGTGTACTTCATATGTTTCAATAAACATATGGACATAGTAATTTTTTTTTTGTTTTACATTCATTATGTTTGGATAGAGCTTGGTTTTTAATATAAAAACTGGTCTACTCTGAAGAGTGTTTATCAACATTTATTTGGATACTTGATCATGGTGAAAAAAGTTAGTTGAAAGTTGTTTGGATAAATATAAGGTCTGGTGTTAAGTGGATTGTATTATTTAAAGATGATGGAATGCAAGTCTGATGTTAGTTGTATTAAGATTAAAACAAAAAACTGTTCTGTCGGAATTATTTAGTTTCCTGAGTAGGTGTTAGGTGTTAGTGCTACCTTGACATTCTTAGTTTCAGAGCACATATAATGAGCAACTTTTTGAAATTGTTGGAAATAAATTGAGCACGCAACTAGATGATGCACTGGTTGGAATTTAATTTGTGATGTAGCAAAGAGAAAACAAGACAAAAGAAAAAAATAAATTGTGGGAGCTCATCTTCTATTCATTTTTTAAAGGGTTAGCTTGTCATTTCTTACATTGTGCTAACTCATTGTATTGTGTTCCATATGCTAAAACTAAATGCAGGTGATGAAGGATCCTTCTTCCATCGGTTCATGGAATATCCTGGAGGAAATACGAAAAGTGAAATCCAAGGCAACTGAAGATATGTTAAGGACGCAACGGTTGTCAATAATTGATTGCTCTACATTAGCTTCAGATGATAAAAGAAGCCCTGGGTCATTTGTTTCTGATAAAGCTGAATCTGGTATGAAATATAAAATAACTTTGAGGTCAAAGGAATAACTTCTTGTAGCTAACTTATGTGCTTTATTTGTTTAAGACTAAATTGATCAATGCCACTTTTGTGCTTATCTTTTTCCGCCTTTCCAGTGTCACTGATAGCTGACGATGGATTGCTGGATGAAGCTTCTCCTCCAGATCCAGCTGCTTCAATTCCACAACAAAATCAGGTAGCTGAGTGGTGGGATTACAAAATAATTCTAAAATTAATTAATATATTTGTTCTAATCTTGCTATTTTGTTGAAATTAGTTTGTAGGAAACCAAAAATAATAATTGAAAAAAAAATCTCCATTCATGGTTGAAGCACTCGTTTTCAACTTGTATTCCGTTTACCATTATTTGTGATTAAATTAAAATTTCAAATGTCTAATCATTATATTATATTTCATGAAGGATCTGGTAGCTGCACAATTCAGTGAGGGAACTGAAGGTGCTTTTTCCAGTTCAATAAGAGTTTTTCCTCATATTATATATCCAGGTAAAAAAATTTTTCTCATGAATTATTACTTCCCGATTTAGGTATGCGGGATAGCTCAGTGGGGAGACTAAGCAACGGACAGAGACTTCAGCATTCAGAAGATATGAAGGCTGAATCACAAAGGTAAAATTCTCACTCTCGCTAGAAGTTTTCTCCCTTTTTCCTAGTTTGTGTGCTCATGGAAGTTCTAGTGCCGTTTCTTTAATCATGATGTCACCTCCCTCTTGTCATAGTGGTAATCCTGCTGCTGCCGCTGATGGCCCTAAGGATGCTGAGGGGGCTGGCAGACCTTTGAACACTACACTGGAAGGAGATACTCAAGGTTGGACCTTTAAATTAGATTGCCTAATTAAGAAACCATTTCATTGATGATATGGGATATCCATAACTTGTTTTTAATGTCCATGAATCAGAAGCAGAATAAAACTGATAAATCAAAGAATTCAGTTAATCTATTGAAATACCAAAGCACTGGCTTCAAATTGTTGTTCTGCAACTTAACTTTGGGGCTGCATTCTTTTGAAGTTCTACTTATGGTCAAACCTCATCTTTTATCTGTACATGCACTCCCAGGTTCTAGATCGTATGACATGAATTGTTCTACATTGGTGGAAGTTGCCATAAAGGATGGTACAGTTGCTGCTAATGGTTTCCCACCTTCGAGATCAAGGTTAAAAATAAATTCTATCTACTTTTTCTTATTTATAGTTCGGTAAAGCTATATCATTTATAATATGTTTGTTGAGGCCTATTCTTGCTCAGTTTGTGTGCAGGACGGGAAGGAGAACATAAACATAAGCCATTTGATGAGCAGGAGAAACTCGTTGATTCAGCGCATGATAATTCTAAAACAAATGTTCCTATTGATGAAACATGTGAAAGTGAACCTAACATGGATGTGACTATTGTAAATGAGTTTGACCGTGTAGCCACAGGTTCCCAAGACAGTTCTAGCATGCAACATGAAGGATTATCGCAGGATCCATTTCCACCAAATTTGAAACGCAAGGCGGGCAAGAGAAATGTAGTCACCTTGACTGAGAAGCAACAAGGGGCGAAACGGAGATATGTAAGGAAAGGGAAGGGAGGGGGTAAATAATATATGATCGTGCCATTGAAGTAGACAGTAAATTGACTGTGAACTAGTTTAGAGAAAAAAACCACTGTACCACGACAGCCATTGGTGAACTAGCAAGATGGGTGATTTTTTTTTAGTTCAGTGTTAACCCAACAGGCTTTTTGGCCCTTCAATTTGTACTGTGTTTAGTTTTCTGCACGTGTAGGTGTTGATGTCTGAGACTCTCAGTCAGGAAATTGATCAATCGAGCTACTTGTACTATATTATATCCGACCCATGTATAAGCTTTCTTATTTATTATTATTATTATTTTTTTTTGGCCTTCTGGTTTACCTTTTGATAAGTTTTCCTTCGAATATTGGAAGCCAACAGTTAATTAATTTATTTATTTGTGATATTGAAGCTTCTGTTTTATATTGGCATCTTGAATCAATCTCACTGTTGCGTCGACACTCAGTCCCATATTTCGCGATTACAGAAGTTGAAGAATATCAGAAGAAATATTGGGGGCTACCTGGAGATAAAAATGACTCTTTCAATGGAGTCACTCTCAAAATTGAATGATCTGTCATTGTCTATGTGCAACGACCTGTTATATGATTAAAACGATTTTAGCATTTGAAATGAAACGACCGTAACATTTGGGAATCCATTATGTGAAAACAAAAGGATGATAATTTTTTTATCAAGATAATTCGGTAACTTTCAATTTACGATATTTTATCTCAAAAAACCACCTTTTTTCACAAATTTTTTTATATAGCATGAATTTTTATTGAATTTTTTTTTTAATTTCAAGCAGTGCCAAAAAATACTACAAATAGTTTTTTTAAAATTAAGGTAGAGTACAATAATTGAAATTTGTATGGTAATTTATTTTATTCTAATCTATTTCAAAAATTAATTTAATGGTTGATCCTTTTTTTATTAAAAAAATGTTGAAAGGCCATATTTATAGTTTTGGGCAAATTATATCGTGAATTTCAGTCCATATAACATTATGAATTAGAATCTATTTGTCACGGCAAAGAAAAATATACGACAACTTTTGTTTTAATTTTTAAAAATTAACGGCAGGCGCGATTTGTGCAAAATTATTATTATTTTTTTTTTTGCTTTTTTGGTGTGATTTTTTAAGAGTGGCAATGAGACAGATTCGGGGCGAATTTCTCTAGCCTTGAAACCCCTGCCCCATTCCCGATCCTTGATGGAGAAAATTTTTTGATCCATGTCTCTACATTTGATGAGAATGGGAATCTAAAATCTCGGATTTATATTATATATTTTTTATTTTTTTCAATATTTAAAATTATTTTTTATTTTTATTATTTTAATTAACTAGTTAATTATATAATTTTTTAAATAAAAAATATTTTTTACTTTAAATAAATGTTATTTTCTTATTTTTAAATTTATCAATTATATTAAAATATAAAATATATTATATGTATGAATATATATAAAATATATAAATAAAATTATCAAGTCAGGAGGTGTATATATCGTCCTCGCCTTATTCCCGTTGCAAAAAATTTCAGAGTCGGTGTGGGATCAATGCAGGGCATAAAATTAGAGAAAAAATCCACCTCGTTAGGGGCGGGGCACGGCATGTCAGACTAAAATTGTCATTCTTAGATTTTTTTATGTTTTATGTTCATCATTCTCTACTATCTTCTCTATTTCAATGCGATTTTGTTTTTCATAAATATACAAATTTAGCTAATGCTTTATTCTCCACTCTATTATTCTCTATTATCTGTATTTTGTATTTTTCTGATGCAATTTTGTCTCAATTTGTTATTTTTTAGGTATTTTTTGTTCCTATTTTTTGTTGCTTTTTAAGTTTTTTTCAAAAAGAATTCAATTAATTTATACCTATAAGTCAAAATAAAAAAAATAATATATTATCCATTAAATTAAATACACAAATAAATGAAATAAACTTGTATTAAAATAAAAAAATAAATATTTATTAATAAACTAAAGAATATTTACTTTATTCCTAATGAACCTACCATTTATAGAAAATGAACATACATTAATAAACTAATAAATTTTTATTTTATTGCTAATGAACATACATTTTATAAATTATAATTTACTGATATTGAACATATAATTTATAAAAAATGAACATTTATGAATTAATTAATGAACTTTTACTTTATTAATAATAAACTTTTAGTTTTATAATAAATGAATATTTACTTTATTGATAATGAACTTACAGTTTATAATGAATGAATATACAATTTATAAACTATATTTTACTAATAATGAATCTACAGTTTATAAAAAATGAATATTTACTTTATTCTAATGAATCTACAACTTTATAATAAATGAATATGTCTCGATAAATTAATAAATATTTATTTTATTGTTAATGAACCTATAATTTTAAAACAAGATGAATTTGTAGTAATAAATTAATGAACATTTACTTTATTTATAAATAACGTACAATTTATAACAAATAAACAATTCTCAGTAAAAATAATAAACATACCTATAAACAGATGACAAATACTTATAAAATTGTCACGATTTATTTGATAGCTGTATAAATTTATTTTATTTACAAAATTGTCATTATTTTTTATACGTATAATTAACTCTAAGTCTATATTACTATATGAATATGGATCTATGGTATAACAATATGCAACGTTACACCTTCAATACTTTCTATCCGTCCATCTTGGGCCGGGTCAATTAAGCTCAATAATAAGCCTTCTAACTTTTTTCCCCTTGTACAAGTATAAGGCTAAATTACCAAAATAATAATAATAATAAATTTTATAAAAAACTATATTCTAACTTTTTCCCCTTGTACAAATATAAGGCTAAATTATATAAAAAAAATAAATTTTATAAAAAACTATAAATTTTTACTTTTTTTAGTTTAGTAATGATATGATACTCCAAATCTAATTTTTTTTTTAATTTGGTACTATTGATATGTATTAATATATATATATATATATATTATTTATTTTTTAAAATTAATATGATAGTTTTTTTAAAAAATAGACTGACAGTAGTTAAAAATTATATAGATTTATACAAAATTAGATATAAAAAAAGTCTAAAATTATATAGATATAAATATATCTGTTTAAAACTAGTTATATGTAGGCTAAATCTATATAAACATAACTAGATCAATGCAGATATACTTTCAGTATGAGAACCATCTATATTACTAGATAAAAAAAATTTTGGAGTGTTGCGTCACTGTTAAATTAAATTAAATTTTTATCAAAGGTACATTTGATATGAAACTGAAAGTATATGTATTTAATTGTTAAAAAATAAAAAATATAATTATTTTGATATAAAAGTGAAAGTTTAATATTTTTTTTATACAAATTGCCCATAAAAAAAATCAACAAGTTTGCACTTTTATTATAGTTATGTATATGTATTTTATATTTTGTAACAAATCTTATCTTGAGTAAACTGTAGCTCACTCCGAATCTACGTGACAATAATATGAAAAAATATTAAAAATATAAAATAATGATGCAGAAAACATGGTAGAACTAATAAAAAAAAAATTATCATATGGATATAAAAATAAAAATGGTATCGTTTTGAAAACTATATTTGTTAAGATAGATTCATGAATCTTTTTTTCAAAATCGTCACTTTCTTAAAATATATCTTGTTATAATATGGATTGTTTGTGTTTTAGTCAAATAGTATCGTTTTAGTTTAGATGACATAAGTAATTTGATTTGCAAAATAACATTTTTTTTGTTTATATATTAATGTAACAAGTTTTTTCCATGCCATTATTTTATATTTTTAATATATTTTTATGTTATCACACCACTTATCCTTTGATTGAAATATAATAATCCGAGATACAATTTATTATAAAATCTAAAATATATATAATTAAATTTAATTTTTAAAAAATTTGTCCATAAATGTAATAAATTAGAAAGGTGATTTCCTTTTGTAATTTAGTCTTATATATAAAAGAAAAAGGAAAGAGCACCGGTTCGGTTGCTTGTACTCCTTTGTCAGCAAATAATCTCTCCACAGTAGCTAATCGGTCAATTAGGAAGCAAAATAATGGATCCCTACCCTTCCTCCTCTGCTGTGATAGCCCAGAAAACCTGGGAACTTGAGAACAATATAATCACGGTGGACACGCCACCAACCACCACCAATTCGACGGCAGATGCCTCGTCGGACGCTATTTTTTGTTACGACGAGGCTGCGCAGGCAAAGTTCCAGCAGGACAGGCCTTGGGCCAATGATCCCCACTACTTCAGGCGCGTTAAGATCTCTGCGCTAGCGCTTCTCAAGATGGTGGTACACGCTCGATCCGGCGGGACCATCGAGGTTATGGGACTCATGCAGGGAAAGACTGATGGAGATGCCATCATTGTAATGGACGCGTTTGCACTGCCTGTTGAGGGGACTGAAACTAGGGTTAATGCCCAGGCTGATGCTTACGAGTATATGGTCGATTATTCTCAGACTAACAAGCAGGTTTGCTTCGATAATAAGCTTTTGTGGTTTTTGTTTTAGCTGACTAGGGTTTAGGACTTAGGATTGATTATAACTCAGGGAGGAAAACCATGGATGAAGTGGTAGCTTTAGTGAACAAATTGCATCTCATCTCTATACAGCCTGAAGTCCCTAATTCATCTTGCCCAAGTAAAGTATCTAAAAACCACAAATTTTTTCATCATTGCATCATCTGCTTCCTTAGAAGTGGTAGTTTTATGGTGCTCATTCGCGTCATACCACACAGCACATGTACAATCGAAGGTTCTATATTTACCGGCTCTTTTTTTTTTTGAGAATAAAATTTTACCGGCTTTTGGCTGCTGATTTGTATTTGAGGGTAAGGCAAGTACTTTTGAGGGCTGTTGCTTGATATGTAATTATAATTATCTAGCGGTTATTTGTTTGAAGTCTGAGAAAACTCTTGTACGGTGACATTGGTTGTCTGAAATAAATTATAGTGGGGGTTTGGGGATTGGGGTTCTTGTTTTCAAGTCCTCTTGCCCCCATATGGTGAGACTTATTAAGGGGAGGTGACCACTTATGTTACCCATTTGGCCTCCAAGTGAAAACTAGAATTCAGTCCTGAATTTTGACATGCTGATGCACTTCTTTCTTTATTTACTAACAAATAACAGATTAGGTAGTTCATATGCATAGCAAACATGTGTTTTGAAATTCAAAATCACATCTTGTGCATTTCAGCGGATCCCCATTGATTAGGGATTTTTTTAAAATAAGAATGATGTTGTGTAGGCTGGGCGGTTGGAAAATGTTGTTGGGTGGTATCATTCTCATCCTGGCTATGGATGCTGGCTTTCGGGTATTGATGTTTCAACTCAAATGCTCAACCAGCAATTTCAAGAGCCCTTTCTGGCAGTTGTCATAGATCCAACAAGGACAGTGTCGGCTGGTAAAGTTGAGATTGGAGCATTCAGGACATACCCAGAAGGATATAAGCCTCCAGATGATCCTGTCTCTGAATATCAGACCATTCCTCTTAACAAGATTGAAGACTTTGGTGTGCATTGCAAGCAGGTTATTATATTGATCATTACTACACCCTTTCTAGTTTGTTTTTTTTTTTTTCAGTTTGCTGATGCTACTTTCTTTGACAGTATTATGCTTTGGATATCACTTATTTCAAGTCCTCCCTTGATTGTCACCTATTGGATCTGTTATGGAACAAATATTGGGTGAACACACTCTCATCTTCGCCTCTCCTGGGTAATGGAGACTATGTTGCTGGCCAAATTTCAGACTTAGGTGATTCATTGGTTATATTTTGCATTATAGTTTTTTTTTTTTTGTCTCGTCTCAACCTGTAGGTTTTTGCTCCCTTCTTTTTTCCATTTTGGTGTCATGATCACCGTTGAAGTAAAACTGCCACAATCTTTTTTTTTTTTTTTGAGTGTCATGATCAGCAATGAAGTATAAATGCCAATATTTTGGGGTTTGAGCGATTAGGTTGTCCAAGCACATAGGAATTCCATATCAATTATCTTTGATGAAAATATGGTATATATGTATGTGTACGTCCCTGCATCTATCTTAGCTGAAAACGTAAGTGAGTTCATATCCTTACAGCCCTGCTCTGCCCCAAAACAAGACAAGGTGTATATGCATGGTGAAAGCTTCCACCATACCTGACCTGA
Source organism: Balakata baccata (assembly GCA_949630135.1). Classification (NCBI taxonomy): domain Eukaryota; kingdom Viridiplantae; phylum Streptophyta; class Magnoliopsida; order Malpighiales; family Euphorbiaceae; genus Balakata; species Balakata baccata. The sequence continues at coordinate 12,152 of CATIWF010142786.1, forward strand.
TGCCATCCTAAGTTTTGATCTTTGCTTATGAAACAGCCTAGTTTCTTTTCTTGAATGATAATTGTCTATGCAATTATGCAGCTGAAAAGCTGGAGCAAGCAGAGAATCAATTAGCTCACTACCGATTTGGGCCCCTAATAGCACCACCTCAAAGAAAGAAAGAGGTGAGTTTGGTTTTGTACTTTAAAAAATTTTATCTCGTTTATTAGAGAAATTAACATATCCTGCATGTGAGGATTTAGGGAGTAATGTGGTGTATTTGTTTGATATCATAATGCACGCACTTCCTTGCTACTATGCATATGATTTTTTTTTTTTTTGTGTTTTCACCTTTTACCGGTACTTGTATTTTGGATAACTACCACAATTAATTGCAGGAAGAATCTCAACTTACTAAAATTACTCGCGATAGCGCCAAGATAACTGTGGAGCAGGTCCATGGCCTAATGTCACAGGTAATTGGCCAATCTGTTTTTCGGATGTCTACTTCAAGATTTTTTTTTTTAAATGCCTAAGATATCCTTTTGAAGAATGTTTTCTTTTCTGCTATGGAATAATTGGCTTTTCCATTATGTGCTATTAGGTTATCAAGGACATTCTTTTCAACTCGGTACGTCAATCTAGTAGGTCTCGCACAGAGGGTTCCGGGCCCGAGCCAATGGTGGAAACTTGATTGGAGTTTTCTTCTTCCTACTGTTGCAACAACTGATGGATGTTTTCTTCTCCTGCAGAGAGGGTTAATTTTTTTATTTTTTTTATTTAAAGAAAAATGACATAAAAAACCCAAGCTGCTGAGATTTTGTTTGATTGTGGGGCTAATGTAAATTATTTTCGCATCTCTCATTAATTTTTCCGGGAATGTCATCTTGCCCGCCGCGGTAATTTTATACATGTACAACAAGCCAAGGTTATCATAGTTCTTACGAAGACTATTCGCTTGACACTTGGCATTCAATCCGTTTGATATGCTTGAATGATGTTTGTTGTAGGAAAATGGGTTAGGCCGAAATTAATGGCTCCAAGCATGCTATTTTGTTTTCCTGCATTTCTCTCTAGGGATTGTCGTGGTGCGGGTAATTGTTAAGTAATCTGAGGCTGTGGTGTTTGTGTAATGTGTATCATTAGTGTGCAGTGTGTCCATATTTTCTCTGTTTTGGCATTTCTTTTAGTATGCACCAACAAGATGAGTATAATATTATTTGAAGTATTTTTGATGCGATGTGACAGTTACGCATATGACCAAGGTTTACAATTATTATATCAGTACCATATTTTTAATATTACAAGTAATGTGTAACAGTTGAATTATGTGTTGGTCCTCTGGATAGTTTTTGGTTGAGATATTTTAATTTAATAGACTGAGTTATTAACACTATAAAGAGAGGAGAAAAGTAAAAATAAAAATTAGGAGATGGAGAACGCGAATTGTGGTGGGGTTTTGAGAGACATTAATGGCAGATGGATAAAGGGTTACACTGTTAATATTGGCACATGTAGTGCTGTTGAGGTTGAGCTTTGGGCTCTTATTCACGGTTTTGAAGCTGGCGTGGATGAGGGATTTAGGAGGATATTAATGGAGACAGATTCTACTCTGGTGGTGAAGTGGCTTACTGTGGAAGAGTGCCCTCGATTGTCTGTCTCTAACCTTAATTCGCTTCGCAAGAATTGGGAAGTTAAGGTGGCCCATGCTTTTAGAGAGAGAAACAGGGTTGCAGATTTTATGGCAAATGCAGCTGTCCAATATGCTAGAGATGTTAATATTCAGCCTAATCCTCCACCTGGAGTCAATCGTTTGCCTGGGGAAGATCTGGTTGGCATTGCTTGGCCTAGGCGAATCAATTGCAATGTGGCATAGTACTTGTCAGTTTGGGTATACCCCCCTGCTCTGTATCTATAAAAAAAATAAATAAATAAAGAAAACAAACTACTAATGCAAGTTCATTCACAGCTCTTCTAACAAAAGAAATAAAGCACCAAGTCATAAACTACTTTCAGGATTTTGCTCTTCATGGATCAATAATCTGTAATCATGCATTTGACATACCTTGTTAAAAATTAAAATTAATTTTTAAAAGTATCAAGTAGGCTGATATGAGCAAGAAGTCTTTTCAAAATTACAATATTTCCAAATATTAACAAAATTTTTATTCCACTGTTAATGTGAACCATGAGTGATGGGGCGGTGCAGCCGTACTAGGCAATCAGCAGAAGTTGAAGAAATGGAGGGCAAATAACGAAAGATGACAAAAAGGCCGAAACACGGATGAATTATATATAGGGAAATATTGAAAAGCATCCTCAATCCAATGAATTATGAAGAAATAACTTGTACAAAAAAATTAAAAAAAAAAAAAAAGAAGAGTGTGGTTGTTGGCTTGCAAGAAAGCAAGCAAGCACCTTGTGAGCTTCACTGTCTATCATAAGTATTTTCAGGTTGCAATGATTTGGATTTTAAAAGTGTAAGTGCTTTTTAGAGAGCAGAGAGAGTCCTCTCATCACCACAACCATAACCATCACCATCCCAATCCACTACAGAAGATACATGGCCAAAGATAAGGAAAGCCCCTACCAAATCTTCCACTTTTTATCACTTAGTGCCAATTCTGCAGTAAACCTGCACTTGTAGTAGTACACCTAACATTTATAATCATTTGATTTTCAACTTTTAATATTTAACTATAGTAGCTAACGAGTGCAACTGTAGCACAAAAGCCCTCTCTCTTGGTGGGTCTTTTTTTTTTAATACAAATTGAGAACTTAAAGACTTATTTCAAATTGAAAAATATATTTACCGCCGGATTATGTTCATAGATGCTCTTAGTAGGTCTTTTATTTGTGCTCAAACTCTTGCAAATTATGTTGTTCTTGACTCTCTTTCTTTATCTTTTCTTCTCCATACACTAATTATTTCTTTCAAAGATTAGATTCTTCTAATTAAGGCAATAAAAAAGGGACAATTTTTTTTTTCAGAAGGAAAATGGTCCTCTTCATGGGGTTAGGGATGCATATGCATGTGATATACATCTTTGAACTAATACTTTTGACAATATCACATGGAAGCTAAGTCAGTCTCAACCACCACTGCAATAAGTCAATAGCTATAGCGCCTAAGCCTTCCTTTTGCAAGTCATTTTGCTCTTCCCTTCTCTTTAACTATTTTTACATATTTGAAAGCATATATGCATACATGTGAGTGCATTTCTCTGGAGCCTTAGGCCTTTTTCCATATTCAGTACTGCTTCCTCCACTTTAATTACCATTTGTCATACTTCTATTGGTCCATATTTATTTTATTTTCTTCTAATTAATGTTCTTTCATGTTTCCCCTTCCTAGCTATCAAATTTCTTTGAGCAAAAAGATGCCCTTCAGCTATTTCCGTGAAGCATCCTTCTTTTTCACGCCTTAGCCTGATCTTATCACGGTTCCCTTATTCCCTGAGAATCCATAACATATATATAAATATATATGCTTACAGAACTTTAGAGAAATTTAAATATTGTATCTTTGCATCAATTAGTAGATAGAAAATTCTATTTATATTAATTTGGTTTATATGTTTATTCAAGATCAATCATTTATTAACATAATTATATATTTGTAAAGCAAGAATAATTTTTTATATAATAATATAAAAGAAATAATTCAATTTAGGAAAAAAAAGTCCAATAAATATTACAAAATTTTGCAATTAAAGCATTACATGAAGCATTTCTTCTTAACCAAATCCAAACTCGAGGTGTATTCTCAATTTTGCTTCTAAATTTTGGAACTAATTTGAAAAGTCTTCTCTGGAAGTGTCCATTTTTTGTGAAAGAAAAAAAAAAAGGAAAAAGGAAAAGAATTCATAAATATGTAAACATCCAATGTCTGCAATCCAAGAATGATTTGGATCCTATTAAAAGGTCAAATTTTCAGGATATATATATATGGACATTTTGTATCCTAATTAAGGGGTCATTCAAGTAAATGGCTCCAACTGCATGTCTTCAATTAAAACTAATGATAAAGAAGAATAATATTAATAATTCTTTTTTTTTTTTTTCTGAAGGTATGCTTTATAAATTTGTTGATAAAGGAGAATTTTGCTTATTCATTAAAGGGAGAGAGGGTAGGAAATGTTCTTGCCACTTTAGTTAGTGGCTATCTCCTCCACATCAACTCCAAATGATACATACAACTAGCTAGCTAGGTTTCCCTGTTTCAAGGTTATACACATATAGAGAGAGAGAGAGAGAGAGAGAATAAAGCATGTCTCAAATTAGAAAATTTCTTACCTAATCCTATGAAATTATCATTGATCATTCATACTAATCTAAGTCTATAATTAATAGATATTTCCATCACCTAAATTATTTTAGAACCATTTCATATTATGTGAAATAAAATTATATTTATAAATTCGGATGAATTTTATCAACAGTACTCCAATTATGCAAATTGTAACAATTCAGTTTTTTAAAGATTATTTTAGTTATGAAATAAAAGTTAATGTAATTTTATGTTATAAATAATATTATGAAGTATTACAATTTTATTAAATTGAGGTATTGTTAGTAAAATTCACCAATATAAATTCCCATCTTTTCCACAAATTAAGTCACTTTGGGCGATTGTCTTCAAACAACAAATGCCTACAGAATCTTCTTTGTAAGTTACAGAGTGATAAGAAATTAAAGCAATGGTGCCAATGAAACTGGAGCCTTTATGCCCTCCCATTTTTATCATCAATATTATTATTCTCCACGCCATCTTTAATTTCCACTGAACCTACATTTCTTTCTCTATATATTTCTCAATAAATTAGGATTTTTTTTTTGAGTCCGTGATAAATTGAATGTTTTTCTAAATTAATTATTTTAATATATATATATATATATATATATATAGTTCAGAAATTAAATGAAATAAAATTGTTAATTTAACACATATTAGATTCTTGAATTATCAAATTAGTTTTATTGAGTTTGATTTTTATATTTAATATAAATTAAAAGTAATATTTAGAAATATAATAAAATTCATAATAAATTTTTTTTAATTTCATGGGATTCAGAGATGCGTTTTTTCCAAATAAATTATTGTATTCGTTCTAAGTGGGTCAAAAATGTGGTTTGAAGAATATAAGAGAAGTAATTTAGTGAACATTTTGGAAATATATATATATATATATATATATTTTTAAAGGACCATTTGTTGGTACAATGAAAATAGTCCATACCAATTTAAAAGGCTAATGTTTGAGTGGGAATATGATTCCCCCTTACATTCCTTTCTTCAGTCTGAACATAGTAACATGATATGTTATTTTCTTAATTTCCACAATCACCACTACTCCTTCCTATCTACTGAGATTTTCTTTTTTTTTTTTTGGAAGCAATTTTCCTTTTTATTCACTTATAATTTACATTTTGTTTTTTAGAAAACTTAAATTTCTCCATGCTTACTTTTACAAGAAGCTCAATATTTTTTTTCAATTTCTTACATAAACTTACCCCAAAACATTATCAAATTGAAAAATGGCAAGACAAACCATCAAGAATTCAATATCTTATAACCAATAATCTTCTATAGGAGATCAACCCATATTCTCCATTTTTTATTCTAATTATACAGTCATCAAAAGCCAGTCAAAGGTCCCTTTAAAATAGGATTAATTTGAAGGGACTCTTTATTCTTTTGTCAATATTGCATACTGCACAACTTCAACAAGCCCTCAGTTAAAGGAATTTTTTATTATTATTTTTGAATGTAAAAGTGAAATTCTTTTATTAATTAACTAATGGATTTTCTATATCAGGTTCATTTATGAACAAATTCAATCACTCTTTCCATTTCACTTGGAGTGTCTTTCTATAAAATTTTCGTTTTTCATTTTAGATATATTTTTATAGTTTCATTCTCTATAATTTTTAATAAATTTATATTTGTGTTTTATAGATATATTATTAGTTTGAATCAATAAAATTACTTTTTTTTTATAAAAAAATAAATAAATTGCAAGTATATATTCATGATATTTTTATAAAATTGAAATTGTTTAATCGTTTTTTTATGATTGACCGAACTTTGAACAAGATTTTATTTCGTAGCAAGATGTAAACAATAAATAATTAATTAAACAAGAAATGTACCCTTTAGTACGGACTTTATCTGTCAAATAAAATCCGTAGCATGTGATTGCGACAAAGTGATTGCCTTAAGAAGACCGCAAAAACAAAAGAAGAAGATGGAGAAACCTAATTGCCTAAATAATGTTCTCCACTTGTGGCGGGTGATTTGTAATTAGAAAGCAACAAGAGATTCTCTTTATCTCCTATAAAAAATGGAACTTTGAAAAGTCTTCAAAATTAAATTTAAAAGGGAAGTAATTTTTCAACATGAAAAAGAAAATAGTTGGATATGATGAGATTTGATGGATTAAATAAAAAAAAAAAGGTGAAAATATTTTACTCATAGAAGGCGATGTTAGGTATGAGTGGAACGTGGAAGAAAATATGCAATATATATATATATTGAAGACTTTTCTTCTAATTTATTGTTGTTCTAATCTATGTTCTGCTTTCTCACTTGGAAAAATGAAGTTGGCTTGTGGATCAAATACTGAAGGACATAATTGGATGCCCATTTAATGAATAATGACTTATAGCCAATATGCCTGAGGATGAGGGTTATACTGAAGTTGATGTTATGAAAATGAATAATTAAATTACAAAGACATTTCTTTTCTTCGGAAATTGTTATACATATATATCTCTAATTTTGAATTTTTTATTTATTCTTATAAATGCCGAATTATATTTCGATAATAGCAATTAGTGCCAAGTAAGAAATAAGGAAGGGATCGATGATGGAGTGGTTGAATGTAGCTTTTAGGGTGATGTAAATTGCAAATGTGGAATGTGCATTCATTGGAAAATTTGTGCCACCCACCCACTAGAGCTCCCAATTCATCTCCAACTTGAACTCGGTTAGTTATATTTGTCATAGTCCAATTTATTGACCCATCTAATTTTTTAAACATAATTATCGATCATCAATCCTCTAATTGTTTCAAATTTTTACCCTAAGTGTACCCCTTGTCTAAACTAAATTCATAATTAATCTTAATTAATTATAAATGTTATTAAAAATCGTGAATTTGATTTTTTGTAAATTTTATTTTATTATTAATTCATCTATTAATTTAATATGTGAAAATGAAAGATTCGGGACCAAAATATCATTTCAAGGGGAAAACAAATTCAAAAACATGAAAAAGAGAAAGAAATTGCCATTGATAATTTTAATAAATTGATGTCAATACGATCATGGTAAAAGATGAACGTCTTTTAGGAATGAAAGGAGATCCAACGGCTATCATTAAACAAAAGGAGTCAACAGTCAGAGATTTGTTATGATTCATAAACCTGCCTTTCTCCACTTGGATTGGATTGGCTCGAGTATTGACTTTGATTATTCTTCACAACCACAGAGAATTTGGGAGTCCCAGCGAAAGCAATATCTTTCATTGCATTTATTTATTTATTTATTTTTTCTGGATGGTTTTAGAGATGAATTGGGGCGCCATAAGTTGAAACTTGAGGTATTAATGTAGTCTAACAATTAATTAATTTTGGAGAAAAATTGATCATGACAAATTAAAAAAAAAAAAGAGTAAGATAGTCGGACCCGGCGTGCCGTGCCGTGCCGTGCGTACGTACGGTGGCTGTGGGGACAAAAGAAGACAATCCCACAAATTGCCCCTATCAATCATTTACTGACATGTAATCTTTGATTAAGCACCAAATTAAGGGAGAGAGATATTTACCCAATAAAAAAAAAAAATTTAAGGGACAGACTTTGGAATATTATTGCTCCTGCGGATTAATTTCCAAACACTCTTTTCATATTTGCATAATTGCTCAGCTTGATGTACACGCTCCCTTTATTAATTTATATTTATTCCAAATCAATATTACATTATTACCCTACCTATGCATACTCTTGATTTCTAAATACTATAACAACACATGGCCAAAACCCAAAGTTCAACAGAATTTTTACTATTTCATTTCACATTTTCGCTTTCTCTTTTTAAAATGCAATTCAAAGTAAGAATAATATATTTCATTTGGTTATGAATAAAAATTCAATATTCATTGAATATATATATATATATATATTTATATTTATATTTAAAATGTGTATCTCATGCTCAATTCTTTCTTAAATAATTTTTTTCTAAATATGAGTTATAGTAGTCATTTGCTAGGTTTATTAATTAAGTACAAATAAAATTCCACTTTTAATATTTATGAAAATTAATCAAACCAATTTTACACCAATATATAGTTTTTCTATTATTTTATTTTTTTTAAATATTCTCTAATATTTTCTCGTTAGATTAATTGATTTTATAATTATGTTATTCTTTTGAATTGTTAAATTTTTTTGAAGGAATACCAAACAATTAAATATCCTAGCGCCTTTTCTTCTCAATTTTTTTCT
>CATIWF010142787.1:0-29984 GCA_949630135.1 Balakata baccata
ACAAGAGAGGATAATTACCTTACGTATGGCCAGATGATGGAGTTTGAGGAAGAAAATTGCAAGAAAAATGAAGAAGAGAGGAAGAAATGGCTGCTAAAAGTAGAAGGGCCAAATCTGCCTCTTTAATCCCAAAGTTGCCGACTTCAATTTTTTTCTTTTTTACTTTTTACTTCTTTTTTCTGATATATTATTTTTAAATAATTTAAATAAATAATAAATAATTAATTAAATTAATTAATTATTATTATTATTCTTTTCTCAACATAATTACAAATACTTAGTGCCAAAAATACTATCTAGTCAATTTGTCTACTTTAATTTTAACTATGTTAAATTTTCCTTTATTTCAAAAGTAATCATTTATTAAATTTCATTTTCAATATTTTGTGTCCTTATTTAAATTATAGTTAGACACGTACGACTTGGTCCTATTGCGATAAACCGACCCGTGTCAAGTCTATCTCATGAATACGTCTAGCTAAAATCCCTACATATGCATGTGTTTCATATGAATGATATATATAAAATGAATATGTCCAAATGTAATGCGTGTCATAATGCATGTGGAAAAGTCGAGAATGTTACAGTTTCATCCTCACATCTTCGCGTGGATATTGTTAGAGACAATCCAAGTTTGGATTGTTGTGGTTTGCTACAACCCAACAAGGCGAGACGTTGAAGAAAAATCAAGAAATTTATAAAGGTATAAATTTTGAATTTTATTTGGTTAAATTAGTTTTAATTGGCACATGTATAATCCTTTGATTCGGGTTTTGAAAATTTTATTTTCCACTGCATTATATGTATGTGATACATGATCAAAACCCTTCAAAAAGTTCTAAGGGATGGAGTTCAGAAACTTTAACGAATTGGCTGCTAAAATTTATGAGTATGAAGAGCTACTTAGAGAGGAAGGCCACAATAGAAAAGCTGCCATAGGCATATACTATCAAGAGGTAACACCTGAGGTTGCCATTGCTGACTTGATTAATACAGGTTCCTATATATGCCCTATGTTATTGAAGAAGACTCCAGACCTATGGAAGAAGAACCAACCTCAAATAGTCAACCATAGTATACTTTTGAGTTTTATATTCCTAGTGAAAGAAAAATTCATCAGCTTTTCTCCTAAATACAAAGCACTATCCAAGGAAGAGCTGAGGGGTAATACATATTGTAAGTATCACAACAACTCATGAAACCAAAACACTAACTCTTGTTGGAGTTTTAAAAATATAATACATGATAGAATCAACAAAGGAATACTCAAGTTGCCTAAGAAGAAGGAGGCAATGATGATTGATGAAGATTCATTTCCTCTCGTGGCTTTAGTGAATACAACAGCTTTTTATATTAGATCTTTATTAGATTCTAAAAAAGAAAAAAGATAAAAAGGTTAGCACCTAACCCAAAAATTCGAAAAGTCTAGACTCCTAAAAAACTTTTCATGTAGGAGAACCCAAGAAATCAGGTGCATAGAGAGAGGGATCATACCTATATAAGGCTAATCCTTGAAAAGAAAAGTCTTGAGGAGTAGATACTCACCACCGTGTTTAGGGAGAGAAAGGATTGTTCCAATCCCAGAAGGCAACAAGTACCTAAAGAGCGCCAACGTTTTAGGAAGCATTTAACCCTATAAGTTGCTAAAAAAAGGTTGCTCATCATAAGAAAATTTGTTATGCCACTTTCAGTACCAACAAGCCAAGAATGGCACAAAGTCTAGCATAGGAAGTTTCCCAAGAAATTAACAATGACTAAAAAAATGAGGTTGCAAAGGGAAATAGCAGCCGAGAAAAGGCAAATAGAATGAGAGATAAACCAATAAAAGGAAGGGATTGAAAGAAATAAATTTGGGAGAAAATCCACATAAGACTTCGAATCAATGGGAAGCTCAGATGAGGTAGAACTAAAATTGAGAACATTCTGGGTAGATGATGTTCTTATAACCCTTCAATACAATATTACATCAATAACACTTCTAAATATGTTCAAATCGAAAGAGAAGAATAACATCAAGATGGAAGAAGTAGTAAGTCATCACTCATCAAGGGAGAAGGAAGGAATTACTTAGGTCATAATCTATACAACTGAAAATAGTAACCCTTAAAAGGTTATCATAGAGAAACCCTCGTTAGAGATGACTAAACATATTAGGCCAGCTAATTTACCAACTTAAGTTACTCACAAGTATACAAACTGCTTATAATATGATAAACAACCTAAGGTTAATCTTGTAACACCCTTTTATATAGCATACTAGCCCACTATACGAAGGAGTGCTACCGCATACATGTTGCCATCCTTTGTTTCTTTTAGTCTTTAACTTTTTATCACATTAATATAATGATAATAATAAGCATTATCATCATCCATGACAATATAAAACTATAAACCATATATATGATACATCTCATATATAAATATGACAACTAAACTGTACCATCTATAATCCAGGGCTAAACACGCCTAACATAAAACATCCATACCAACCAAATCTGAAATACCATTAAAAAAAAATCCAAAGTTATCCTAAAATGTATGATATGAAAATAAATTCTTAAATGTGAGCTAACTTTGGATTTGACTACTCTGAATGGCTCGGCTTCTTCGAGTAAACTCTATCTACGGCTCCTAACTTGTTTGCAAGAAACCCACACGTTAAGCTATCCAAGCTTAGTGATATATATAATCATATAAATTCTAACATGCATATCACTCTAACACATCGTAATACCATGTTACAATAAACGTTACATAACCCAATTCATTTTTTTAATCATTTTCATATTACCATGCCACATATCATACAATTCATATATCAATCACTTCATATTAACATGCCGAAAACATTTCATGCCACATCAATAGTAGCGTACCTAGTAAGCGGGAGCCATTCCTGTATTCATAAGGACAGTGATACAATTTTCTCTTTCCTATTTATTCATTTAATTTGCCCAACTACTCTATACTAGACTACCGAATACGAGTTGTGAATAGGGGCACTCTTGGAGCTGAAGCCACCCTACTCACCTAATTATAACTGTCTGTATCTGTACCTGAGTCAAGTGTGCTCTCGGAGCTGAAGCCACTTTGTCCGATAAATAACACATGAAAAATCTTACGGTAACATAGCCTCCCTTAATGGTGCACCATCTATCCTATAGTCAGACCTAGTATGAGTAAGGGCATTTTAGTCATTTTCTTTAAATAATCGCATGAGCCATAATCCGTGGTTTAGATAACATTTTCATGTTATTGTGTGACAACCCAAACATTATAACATATTATCATAATATTATCATAATCTATGTACCATCATATACATGTCCTTTTAGCTTATGTCATGCCACAGCACAAAGTACATCATGTCATAAACAATAAATTCATGTGTTTCCATATTACATCATAATATGTTAGACATATGTATTGCATATCATCAAAACTGGCTTCGTAACCATTCATATAAGTATGTCTGTACCTTAGCATGTTGCAGCGTGCCATTTTGGCATTAGTGCTGCTGGCCTAGCCCATCGCTGGGCTATGCAGGCCTATGGTCGTGTGAGTCCCAACCAGGAAAGGCTCAACATTAGCAATGCAAAACTCAGTCTTCACATGCTGCCCCAAATCTCTTGATTCCAATGCACAACACAAGTATCCAGAACACCATAGACTATAGAAACATATTACATTATCATTTTAAACATGTCATAAACCATTTAACTCATTGAACACCAATTTAAACAAAAAACATCATAAAAAAATCTATGCCATTAACTCATACCATTCTGTCCAAATATTTCAGATCATTATTCATGGCATTTATAAACTATAAACCATCCAATAAACCTAAACACTAGCAAAAATGCAGCTAGAAAGCAGATAAACATGATTATATATATAAACCTTAACCAATTGAGCTAAAACCCTTACTTTAATGTTTCTCTCACATTCTTGTATCTGTTTCTGTCTTCTACCTCATTTCCTAGCATTAGACAAATGAATCAAAAGGGTTACAAACCATTCTTTGCCTTCTGTTCTTAAGGAACCCTTTCAAAATATTGGAAAAACCCTAACTAAATGCAATTACAACCATTAAAATGGTGCTAAGGATGTTAAACTATTATTATACTTACTAAATCACATCTGGGAATCAAGAACAGAGGTGAACAATCTGATTATAGATGTTGTTTGACAGAAGTCTCGTGTTCTTGATGAAAACACCAAAAACCCTAATTAATTCCTTGATAATTCAATCCAAATTATGTTTTTAGGTGTTTAGGTGAAGGAGAATCAATGTAGAATGAATGTGAGGGTTTATGAAGCATATAGGGTGTACAAGTATCGGCTGGGTTTCTGATTTGTGCAGAGTAGGGTGCAAAAATATGTATTTATAATGTTCAAACCAAAGGCGAGTCTCGACCGGGAAAATGAGTGTCTCGAGCAGGAAATTTTTTCCGACCGCTAGATGACTTTTCCCGAGCGGGATTCAATTCTGTCCACCAAAATATAAAATAAGCTAGAATCGACTCATTTTTTATTCTTATTTTTAATTACCAAAATACCCTTAAAAACCCGCATAAATTCTAGGCCCTAAATTGTGGGCATTACAGATCTCTTAAGGAACTATTGGCTTAGACTCTTAATTATCTTGAGTTCCCAGTGAAAACAAATTGATGATCCTAAACATTATAATCACATTTTTGGAGGATTTTAAGATTAAACTAAAAAACTAAAGTAAATAAGTAAAAGAAAGCAATTAAAATTAACATGTTAACAATGAGACAATATTAGATATTTAGTAAGTGTATTTAACATGCAATCCTTTTCCTAATTCAATTAAGCTCAATGAAGTCAAATTTTGATGACTCTTGCATTTAAACAATAATTACTTAAGCTAATGGTATAATTAAAACTCAATTCGATTTTTAGGTTAAATTACAGATAATTCATCTAATAAGGAAATTTAGAATATTCATTCCAAATTAAACAAGTGATGGCCAGTCAATTATTCAAATTAGAATTAATGAAGAACAATCAAAACTAGAAAAAATATGATTCTTTAAAAAGAGAGAAAAGTTCATACATCTTAAATAGCTATACAACACCTAATAAAATGTTTAGCCAAGCATGACTACAACTTTGGTCATGTTAATAACAAATTTGGGACTAAACATGTTTACAACAAAAAATATGAAAGCAAAAAAACCAAAAACTCCCTAGTTTGGTAGAATAGCTTCAATTGAAAAGTACAATATGTTGGAAATGAGAAATATATATGGCTTTCGAGTTCTCTTCAACCACCAAGTCTTAATAGGCATTCTTCAGTTGTCTAGAATATTGAATACGGAATGATAAATAATTAAATCTAGGACCTAGGAAATATGAAATAGTCTACAGAGTCTTAATCCTATACTAACTCTCAAAAATGCAATCTTTCCTCCCAACATTAGGAAATCCAAAAGAATCAATTTTCAACCAATCAGCACTGAGTTTGGTGTCTTAGGCCTACAGGAGTGAAAATAAAGTCTTCTAATTGTAGAAGGATTATTGCATTTCATCCTGTGGCATACCCGTGCCAATCAATACGCTAAAGACAGTAGTTGTGAGATGGGAAGGTGGCATGCCTACATCATATAACATTTATGCACCTATGAATTAATCCTGGGAAGGCCTCTTGTCATGCTAGTGCTCTCCCTCATGCTAGCGCCAGCGACACTCTTGGAAATGGCATACCTAAGAGATGGACTATTGAGACAACTCTTCAATGGTGGCTCTAGTATGGTTATTTGCCTATTCAGCTACTTGAATTGCATGTTTAGCCATGCGGGCTTCAAGCCTTTGAATGACTGTAGCTCTCTGATTCTTGATTTCTTCCAACAAAGACCTGAGCTTATTAGGGTGGTTATAAACTTAGTGGATGGACTGTTACTTGACTTTTTTGGTCCTCTTAGACTCCTCAGTTCTTCTTCCTCTTTAGTATGGTGAAGAAGTGTTAGATTCTTAATTTGTTCCATAATGAGTAAAACTCTTTTATTATGTCCTCTTATTGGAGCAATATATTTTGAGCCCCGAGACTCCATACTTTTTTTACTTCTAATTTCAGTAGGCATTTAGTAATAACCCAATGGGTCCCACCGAGTGTACCAAAAAATATGTTGAAGAAAAAAAATAATGTGATCGTGTCAGAAAAATTATAGTATTTTTCAAACTAATATAAATTTTGTGCCTAAGGACTTCTAATATTATGATTATGGAATTTCTAAGTTTTATTGACTGTACACTTAAATCTAATTGCTAATGAAATTGAAACGCTAAACGAAATTATTTGATAATAATGAAATTAAACTAGTGAGCAATTAGGACTAAAAAAAGCTTGAACAAAAATAAATACTAAATAAAATAATTTTACTGAATGATTAGCTACAATGGAAGAACAAAAGCTAAATGAATTGAAAACCAATGTTGAAAATAAGATCGATGCTAAACTGCTATCTGTTAAGAATTTGAGTTGTTTGTCAATTGATGTATTGTGTGTCTGATGATTGGTTCCTTTTCCAATAAATACTTCTATTTTATATATATATATATATATATATATATATATATATATATAGCAGCCCTTTGTAGGTGTTACCAAATTGCCATTTTTCTCTAATTGCTTGTACTGCTAAAATCACGTTGTAGCCTTTACTTCTCCCAATCTGCCACCTTTTCCCTAATTGCCTGTGGTGCTCCTATTCTTCAAATATCTGGTTTCATTGTATTTTTTTATAAATACCTGACTCTATCATGGATCTTAATACCTATCATGGGCTTGAGCTTTATCAAAATAGGTCTAGAATAAAAATATAGTGTAAACAAAAGTAATTGCAAAAAAAAAAAAAACATTTATCTTTGTATTAAAACTCCAAAAAAAATGTAGGGAGATGTTTGATTCAATTGTTTAATACAGTTGTTAGCTAATAGCTGTTAGTTAATAACTTATAGCCGGTAGCTGATTGATACTAGTATTTGATAAAATTAATTGTGTTGTTGCTATTTGAATGTAAATTTACTAATAAAAGTATAATTTATTTTTAAAAATATATATTTATATTATATATAAATAAAAAAAACATTATAAAATATAGTGATTATTTGATATAATATATTATTTGATATAATTAGCATTTTAATAATTAAAATAGTAACAACAATGGAATGGAATTGTATAATTGATTATAAATAAAAAATTTTACTATATCTATAATTTATAAATATAATTAATTAATTTAATATATATTTTTAATATAATATATTTTATTTTGAATATATTGTTTTTTGAAATGATATATTTTTTTGCTGCATTTTATTTTAAACATGTTCATTATCATTTTACTTTAAAATGAAATTTTCAATCATTAGCTGTTTGAATTTTTTATCAACTATGATTCTGTTTGATAAAATTATCTGATAATTTAGATATTAGCTGATAATCTAATAATAGCTAATAATCTAATTGATTTAATTGAAAGTATTTGATAAAATTAGCTAAAATATATAAAATGACATAAAAAATATATTTATAATAATAAAAAAATATTATATAAAAATAAATTTAAGTACACATTACAAATGAATTATATGATATATGTATACATATTATATATTACAAAAAATTATATTAATATCGTATCTCAATATAATAAATACGTCTATTTTTATCATATAACATTTTACTATTATATATATATTAAATAATTTAATAATTATATTATATATGATTTAATAATTATATTATTATTACAACATGTCATTTTATATAAAAAATAAGAATATAAAGAGAAAGAAAAATAATAAGCTACTAGTTTTTTTCATGCTAATTCTACTAGCTTTTTTTTTTTAATTATAATCTAATTTTTTTTTAAATAAGCTACTTTTCTATACAATTATTGATCAAACTATATATATATATATATATAATTTAGATTATAATTTTGTTTGGTGTTATCAAACAGTGTCAATATAACTTGTAGAAGCCATCTTGACCATGGTTTCATTTAGTTGTGACTTGTCAATAAGAGCCCAATTTTTAAATTTCACTAAAAATTAGAGCGTTTCGGCCCAATTTTTAAATTCAGAAATAGAGGATTCACCATTGGGAATGTAAAGCGGTGGAAGCAGGATTCAAATTTTATGATTGAAGAAGGAAGTGAACTTTTATGATTGAAAAAGTGAAGTGGACAGCTTAACACGAAAGGAACGGTTAATGGAAAAGTGTAATTAAGTTTAAAGATAGTTGGTATATTATCTGATATATTGTGTATCTAAATACACAATGCTAGACGTTTTAAAACTCCATTTACGTATACAGAAGCTAAAGTTGCTAAATTTCTTATAAATTCACTATTTAATAACTGTATATACATTATTTTGATAATTATATATTTATTATTTAATAACTATAAATATATTATTTTATAATTTATTATTTGTTTTCATGAATTAGTTTAATATTTTCTTGTATATTTAATTATTTGCTCACTAAGTTCAGATTTATTATTTAATACTATATATATATTATTTTATAACGTATATTCATTATTTGTTTCGTGAATTTTTTTTATCTTTTTTTGTGTGTTTGATATTATTCAATAATTGTAAATATATTATTTTATAACTGTAAAGTCATTATTTATTTTCATTAATGTCTTTTATTTTTTCATCTATGTTTGATAACATGTTCTGATTTATTATTTAATAACTGTAGATATATTATTTTATAATTATAAATATATTATGTTATAATTATATATATTTTCATGAATTTCTTTGATATTTTTATTTATATTTAATTATTATCTGAATTTTTACAAATCATATTGTCAAATGAAATATATTCATCTATTCACAATCAAACAAAAAAATTATAGAAAAACAAATCAGACAACAAAAATAATATAAGTAAGAAAATATTGTAAAAAATGGAAAAATAAACTAATAAAAAATAACAAACAAAATAAATAAAAAACCAATACGAAAAACTATCTAAACAAATAATTATAAAAAAAAGCCGTTAAATTTATAAAAATTAATATTATTAAAATAATGTTTCAAAAAAATCTTATACGTATATAGCACTATGTATTTAGGGACATAATATAATTTGCTGCGAGCACACAGCTACTACTCCACAGATCTTTAGCAAAATCTAATCGAAACTTAAAATTAGATCGAACCAATTTCAAATCAGTTTAACTGTTGAAATGTATTGTAATCGAAAATTATCGAACGAATCGACAATTCACAATTCTCCATTACTCGAGCAGCAGTCCAGTAACCAATAACCATTTACCCTAAACATTTCTCCATCGCAATTCTCCACCGCCGTCACCTCCTTTTCCTTCTCTTCCACAGCTGCCGCCTCCTTCTCCTCCATCTCCTGCAACTGAACAAACCTTAAGCCTCCAGTCTCCAGCCGTCCAGCGAACAAATCCTTTTGGCTGTTACATTGCAACTAAATAGAGCATTTTCGCTCCTCCTCCTCCATTCCATGGTCGTCTAGTCCCTCTCAGGTTAGGTTTTTTTTTTTTGTTCATTTTTTAAATCCTAAAATGATTTTGTGCTGTGGCTGCTTTGAGATTTGATGTCCCTTTCTCATTCTTGATTTTGTGCTCATTTCCTTTCTCCTTCTCATGCTTCTTGTTGATTTTGAGTATGGAACTTATGTCATTGTTTCTTAAAAAGCATAAATGTTTATATTCTCAACTAATATAATAACATTGTAGCAATTCCAGCGGCAATTTGCTGTTTTAATTTCTTTCTGTCATATTCAGTTTCAAATATATTATGAGGTATGCCTCTTTTCTTCAATTAAATAGAGATATTGAAGTTCTGTTTATTGGTTTATAGACTTCTATCACATGCATGTTTACTTCATTTGATTAAGGTCAATCTTTTCTCCTTAAATTGAATATAATTTACTAAAGTTCTCAGTTTAGAAATTGTGAAGCATTTTTTTTTTATAAACATCTGATTCTATAAGATAGGAAAATTTTGACTGGTTACTTCTGTTGATTCTGGGTATTTCTTGTATATCCTTGGAGGTAGATCTATGTTACAATTTAAGAACGAATTCTAAATAAAATGGTAACTTTAATGTGTATCTAAGCAAGGGGCGTCATAGTACTTTTATTGAGGTTCTCTTGGATATACTTTTGAATCACTGTTGTTCACAACTTTCTTCTTCTCCCAACAACCACAAGTATCTGATATTCCTGACTCAGTTATTCCTTCTCATCAAATTCCTAGGAATGATATAATCTGAGATTTGATCTCTTGTACCAAACACTGCTTAACAGTTTTCACTTTTCTATTGCAGATATAATATTGTCAATTAAATAATCGACTAAGGGGTAAGGGAGGTGCATCAATAGGTATGGAAAAGAAGAAAGAGTTCGAAATATACAATTCTTTGACTAAAAAATTGGAGGTATTCAAGCCATTAGTTCCTGGAAAGGTTGGCATGTATGTATGCGGTGTCACTGCCTATGATCTCAGCCACATAGGTCATGCACGCGCTGCAGTTGTCTTTGATGTGCTCTTCAGGTTCATATCTATACAGACAAAAGTATACATGCTCTGTGTGGTATATGTGCATCTTTATGCAGTTTTCTTACGCCTGCTTTCTTCTAGTTGTGAATTATTTGACAGATTAATTAAATTAGAATGAATAATTAAAACGGACTTGTAATTATGAAAATGATGTGAAATTATTAGACCATATGTTGCAATGTAATAAAATTTGCTATGTTTTAGACTGTAGTTTATCTCAAATGCACTCTAAAAAATCATAATTAGATGATATTTTGTCTGGAGTGTTGATTTGGACCAAATGGAATAATTGTCTGAATATATTGAAATTTGAACATGATGTTAACTGGTTACTGCTGTTGTTAGTTGTTAATGTCAGGATAATCTTAGGGTTAATTATAAAGGCAGGAATAGAGCTTGCTATTTGATGTTGTAGTTGAGGCTGACAATTTTTATCAATTTACAGGGTCCTTCGTGACAACGTATATTAAGAATTTCTTGCCTGGGTGACTCTTTACCTCTGTGGCTAAAATTGGAAAATTGTGGACCCTATTTGGATTGGGACAGATTTAAGGATAGACTTGAAAAACAGCATTATATATGGGCTTAAGGGTGTGACTACATTTACTTTCACTGCAAGTTGGAAACTATAGAAGCTTTTTAAACATTAGGTTGTATGGGTTATGTTATGCTTGATAAATGGCAGTCCTTTGCTTAGTTGTCATGGAGGTTGGACATACTTTTCTTTTCCTGTTTTAGATGTTTTCAGTTTTTATCTTCCTTATTTCATTTCTCATGTTAGATTGTCACTGTTGTTGATGATTCTGATGCCATTATATCATCTGGACTGCAACTTTGTAGATATCTACAACACTTAGGTTATGAAGTTACTTATGTGCGGAATTTTACGGACGTTGATGATAAGGTGAGAATTTGAATGGTATATCACGATAATGTGGTTTAAGTTGTAACTTGTAATTAAAATTATTGAAATAGTTCCTTTTGTTATTTATTTTTATTATATTGGCTGAACCTTAAGGTGGTAATCTGATATTTATGATGTATTCACCTGTATCATTTTCTCAAGTATTGGGAATAGCCGTTGAAATCCTTTTTGCAAGAGGAAGTTACTTTTCTTGAGCAAAAATCACACAAGTTGATTTAGTAAATATCTACAGCTATAATCTGAAAAACTCTGTGATGCTCTTAGGCTTTTTGATTTTGATGTTGCTTTATTCTTGTGCCTTAGATTTAAAGATAACATTTCCTCTGTGTTTAGCTAATTTTGAAGTTTACATAATGTAATTTTGATTGTCATCATTGTTATATATCAGCAGATGTATATGAGGATATTTGAAACAAGGCAGTTCACTGTTCAATTTCTGGAATTCTCTTTTGCTTTTTCACCACTGCATCTCTTTTGAGCCTTAACTAGAAGTGAACAATTTTCATTTGCGTGAGGGAAGGGGAGAGGGAGCCCAATTGCATGCAAAACAAAACTTCAGTTATTTTGAACTTTTTTAATATAACATTTTAGTATGAGATTTAAATGTAATATTCCTTCTAAACATTGTTACAGCTCAATCACACGTATAATAAATAAGTTTTAGTCAAGTATAATTGGGAAATTTTTATTCTTTACAACTAACTATTACTTTATTTATTATTGATAATATTTATATAGCTAAACTTACTACATTGAGATTTGATGTTGATATTTAAATAAATTGTTTATTGCATCTTTTGGGTATGTCTTTATGCCTAGTTTTCAGGAGCTTTATGTACTTATTCATAAATCAACATATACACCCCCACTAGGAAAGATTGGAAGATGAAGATTATTGGTTATGCATTGTGGGAGTGAGAGCTAGTTCCTTCTTTTTTTTTTTTTTTTTTTTTTTCTATTCATTGTGGAAGTTACTATCTCAAAAGATGGCTGCATTCCTCGTTGATCTCTTCTCGTCAATTTGTTGGAACCCTTCAACTTTTTATTGAAATTTAGTGCAATACATTTTCCCAAATAACTGAGGTGTTGTGATGGTGGTTTAAGATGTATGATTCAAAAT
Organism: Balakata baccata; assembly: GCA_949630135.1. Lineage (NCBI taxonomy): Eukaryota > Viridiplantae > Streptophyta > Magnoliopsida > Malpighiales > Euphorbiaceae > Balakata > Balakata baccata. The sequence continues at coordinate 12,639 of CATIWF010142787.1, forward strand.
TGATTTTTTTGAGTATTTCAGAAAAATTTTGAGCATTTTGTTCTCAGTTAGCATTAGCAAGTGCCAATCTGTTAACAAAATAACATTTGTAGATAAGATCATGATTTTACCAAATTAAAAGCTTCCAGCACTTCCAAAAAGAGCTGTTCAGAGGACCAATAATACAATATGGGAAGACATTTATCTTCAAGAATAACAGGACAACACTTTCTTAGCTGCCTTACATAAAATAAGGATTTTTGTTTGTTTGGGAAATTTCATAGCCTGTCTAGACAGTCATTTTGGAATTTTCTTTCCAAGATGGAATAAAGTTCAATTAGAAAGCACCTTAATCTTCCTTGTACTTTTGGGAGGAATGAACTAAGATCTTATTAATCGCACATGTGAAGCTCTTAGTACTTAAGATGTTTGGCAGTATAAAACTTCTGGTTGTTTGTTTATGACCTTATCCTAATGACAATAAGAAGTAAAAATGCCTTGTAGTTTCCTTTTTAGCCCTTAGTTTTTGACTTAAACAGACGTTGAAGTTAAATACATTGACCTGATGTTGAAAACAGTTAAACATGTCAGAATCTCATGTTTTTGTATCTTTCTGTCAATTTGTAGGATAAATTTTCTGACTTCTGCAACTGCTGATGTCTAAAATTTTTGCAGATAATTATTCGAGCAAATGAGCGTGGCGAGGATCCATTTTCTTTAAGCAGCCGCTTTTGCGAGGAATATCTTGTTGACATGGACAGTTTGCAGTGCTTACGTCCTACATGTCAACCACGAGTGACTGATCACTTAGAACAGATCAAGGATATGATCACACAGGTTCATTCTTATTATAAACATGAATATGGAGTCTCAAAGGTTGTCTCTTTGTTGGCAAAGAAAAAGGAAGATGTACTACTTTGATGTACTTATGAAAAGCTGTACTATTAATTTTTAATTTCATGAAAGCTTTTACCTTTTGTGATCTCTTTGATGCCTAATGGTACTCTCGGACAGAGGTAGTGCTAGGGTGTGGTCTGGTAAATTTAATGGTTATGAGTAACCACAGAACTACTAGTTCAACTATAGGTGATAAGACCAGATCTAAAATTTTATTGTTTGGTGTTGCTTTTGTGTAGAACATATAGTGATCTTGTGCTGCAATTAGTTTAAGAGATCTACATTTTGTGTTTCATGTTTGGCAGGTGGAGAATTTCATGTTTGGTGTTACTTTCTTGATGTATAATATATAGGTTTTCATTTCTTGATGATGGCCAAAAAGCAGTAAAAGAATATCTTAGTTTTATTTATTTATTTTTGATTTGCACAACTTATCATGTCTAGCATTTTATGATGTTTAGAGAAGCAAATTCTTTGCCTTTTTGTTTATTTGATAATTGGTGTTTGAGCCCAGTTATGTGTTCTGCATGTATCTTTGGTTTATTTACAGGTTTGTGGTATTGTCTAGTTGCATTTTGATTTTATCGGATTATAGGTGTCATAGCACACAATTTTTCCCTTTAATTGTTGTATACATGATTATATTTTATTTAAGAGCTTTTAACTATTGTTGTAGTTAAAATGATGCCAATGTATTTTTGCAGATCATCAACAATGACCTTGCATATATTGTTGAAGGAAATGTCTTCTTTGCTGTTGATAAATTTCCGAACTATGGTCAATTATCTGGGCAGAAACTGGAAAATAATAGAGCTGGTGAACGTGTTGCTGTTGACTCAAGAAAACATAATCCTGCTGACTTTGCATTATGGAAGGTAAAACCTTTGTCAAAATTAACTTATATTTGTAATTTTATTGACACAATGCAATATCAATCTTCCATTCATTGTTGCAGGCTGCAAAACCGGCTGAGCCAAGTTGGGAAAGCCCTTGGGGTCCTGGAAGGCCAGGGTGGCATATAGAGTGCAGTGCAATGAGTGCTCATTATCTGACCTTCAGGTTTGACATTCATGGTGGTGGAAGTGATTTAGCATTTCCACACCATGAGAATGAGATTGCACAGAGTGCTGCTGCATGCTGGGAAAGCAAAGTGAGTTACTGGATGCATAATGGACATGTCACTAATAACAATGAGAAAATGTCAAAGTCTTTGGGCAACTTCTTTACAATTCGTCAGGTAAATTAGTGATCCAATTTTCGTTCTTGTTCCTCTTTCATTCTTTATTTCTATCTTTTCTATTCCATGTTCTCTGTCTATCTCATTTCTTATAGAATTTCTTTTATTAATTAGGTAAATTTCAACTTATAAATACATGACCTGAAGATAACCTGTCCAATTCTTTTAGGTTACAGAACAGTATCATCCATTGGCCCTGAGACACTTTTTGATGAGTGCACACTACCGATCTCCCCTCAATTACACTGTTATGCAGCTGGAAAGTGCATCTGATGCCATCTTTTACATTTATCAGGTTTAAAAATGCTTATTCTTGTAAATTTTCTTTTGAGATTGTGAAAACCTCTTGGCCAATCAGTAGGATGTAGTTTATATCTTGCATTATGAGATGTGTAATTGGGATGTGCCCATGCACGTGCTTGAGCATGAAATTTTTTACCATATCACTTTTGGGCTTGTCAACTTATTCTTTGTCCTAGGTGTTGAGCTGAAGTTGAGGCTCACCTCCTTATTTATTCTGCCTAATTGGATAAGCACTTGTCATCAATAAGTTGTTTTGAACTGTTTTCTCTTTGGCCCAAATTAAATGGGAAAAAAATTGTTCCTATCCTCCATTTTTGTGTGAGAGGTCAATCTTGAGCTATATTGTTCTACAGTGTAGAAAACATCGGCATTGGCATGCGATTACATTCATAATTTTCTATATTTTCATGCCTTTTTTTATACTGACATGGGTACAAATTGCAAGAAATATGGAACAGTGCTTGAACCTGCACCTTGACATAATTTATATTCATACATCTAGGAAGTTATTTACACAGTTTCACTGTAGACATTGCAAGATTGTGAGGAGGCTTTGTCATTGATTCAAGATAAAAACCTGAAGGAGAGTGTGGAGCAGAAGAGCAAAAAGGTGGGGGTTAATGCTGATGCCCAAAATTGCATCAATAAACTACGAGATGAGTTTGAGACTAAAATGTCTGATGATTTGAGCACTTCACATATATTGACTGGAGCTTTTCAAGAAGCCTTGAAATTCATAAATGGTTCATTGAGTACGCTCAAGGTACAATTTACAAGCTTGCCATTCTTCTGAATGTAACTATGTTTTTTCATGTGCGTCTGAGATTGTGTGAATGTGTGGAATAATACATTCTTTTTGTCCAATACTTGTGGCAGAAGAAAAAGCAAAATCAATCATCGTTGATTCAATCCCTTAAAGAAATAGAGAAAGAAGTTAAGGTGGTTCTGAATATTCTAGGATTGCTTCCTTCTTGCACTTATGCTGAGGTGAGTTTTCCCCCTTTGTTTTAATTTTTTTTTTCTTTTCAATGATTTGAAACTTTTGGCTCTTTCTTTCCTTGGCTGAGATTTACTGGTAAAATTTATACTTGGACAGGTATTGCAGCAGTTAAAAGACAAGGCATTGAAGAGGGCTGGGTTAGGGGAAGATGATGTGCTACATTTTATAGAGGAAAGAGCAATAGCAAGGAAAAACAAGGAATTTTCAAAAAGTGATCAGATTAGGGCAGATTTGAGTGCTAAGGGTATTGCATTGATGGATGTGGGCAAGGAAACGGTTTGGAGACCATGTGTACCGGTTGAACAGGAACAGGGTGCACCAATTGTTCTAGAGGAGCAGAAAACCCCACCACCGACTGTATCAAGTTGATGTACTACTGCCTTTCTTCTGGCCCCAACTGCACAAAAATGATGGGAACTTTTATTTTTATTTTACCTTGTATTCTAACAGTGGGGATTTTACTTGTATCAGCATTGTGACCAAACACACAAATTATCATGTTAAATTATTTTTGTGATGCAATACAGGAAAAATACATGTATTATTTCTACAATTCAATGGGTTTTAAGTTCAACATGTATTATTTCAATTCATATGAACTTTGCCTGGACCGATCAAACTGATCAAGGACAACCGGGTAGGGGCAAAGACATGTGACACTACTTATGCAACATATATATGTTAATTGCAAAATCAAAAATATTCTAACTATAAGCAAGCTCATATATTTGAATGCAATAATATATAGACAATTTTCCTATATAATAATTTTGAATACATTTGATAAGATGATGAATAGAAAATCTTTTTTTCTTTTTTCTTTTCCGGCTTTTTGATTCGGTTCAAGAATATCTAAGATTCGTGAGTTCTATTAGAAACAACAAATGAGATTATTTCCTTAAAAAAGATGAAAAAGAAAATAATTCAAGAAACATCCTCTTTATCATTTCTTGTCAACCATAACATTAATATTGTTTGCTGTCAAAGAAGGAATTGGAATAGGAGCCAATTAGGACCACAGAGAAAAAATAAAAAATGTCCATAATCTGACGTTCAGGTTGAGCAGCAGGACCATGATCAAAAATTGATTTTTCATTTTTTTACTTTTTTAGGTATATTAAAATATTTTTTTAGTTCAGATTAGTTCACATTGCCTACTTACATTTTAAAAATACAGAATTTCCCATCTTCTAATGCGTACAAGCATACTTATGATAATTTCCAAAGTAACATGTCAGGTCCCAAGCTATGCTATTTCATTGCAACATAAATTGACAGCCTAACTAATTAAATACAGGTTTGCCTATAATATAGAATTTGATCCCACCAATTTGGATGTACCCTTAGCACAAAAAAAAATGATAATAATAATAATAAATAAATTGCAATTTCATTATGTCAGACAAAATCTTATAACTATAGCTTTGCATGTGAACATTCAAGGAGATCGATCACTAAATTAGTTTATGGAGTTGTCAAAGCATCTAAATGAGTATATTACTTTATGTCACTTGTGCCCCTTTCTTTCTTCAAAGATGAGCCCTTTGGGAATAATGAGAATTTTGAAAGCTAGCAAGATGAGCTACTCAAAGTTAATTTTGATATGATGGGGTTACCGGGTCTTTCAAGCGGGTTGCCCATAAAGAGATAAATCAAATAGAATTTATGTAGAGAATTCACATCACTTATCAAATTAGATTTTCTATTGTTTTGTGATTTTTGTGAAAAATGAAGTAAAGTTTAATAATAGTTAACGAAATTAAATAATTATTTTTTTCTGACTGAAATATAAATATTAAATAAAGTATAAATTCAATGACTACATATAAATTTAACTTTATATATACGAACATATGACATGACAATCAAAATTGGTATTGTGCTGTCGTGTCATTTGACACGGTAAAAATCCAGTGTTACATAAGCTTTTCAACTATTAACTCAATAAAAATAGCAGTGAGTGATTTTATTAGAAAAAAATTAGTTTATTTATTTTTGCGGTACAATAAATTTAATATTTATTTTGCAGTGGAAAGTTTTTGAAGATTTTTTTGACTTTTACATTTTTATTAGGGTGTATCTTTGTGACTTAGAACAAACCCAGATTTATCTGTAAAATTATATATTGTGGAAATAGCGTAAAGCTTGGATGTAGGTTGCATTGGTTGAGCTAGCTAGAGCTAATTAAGTGATCTAGGCTTGGGGGTAGATGAAAATCAAATCAACTAGAATTGGAAGCAGCTCATGCTTCCCTTGATTTTCTCCATATTGTTTCAATGGCAAAACCTACAGTTTCTTTTTTCATTTTTGACAATGATTCGCCTCTCTTGCTGGTATATATTGAAAATAACTAAGCTGCCATAAAAAAAAATTATAGTTTATTTTGTTTTGGGTTTTAAATGTAGGTCCAAACACCTTTTTATAAACCATTATTTGATGATCCTCATGATGAGATATTTGTACCAATTGAGTTACGTTGAAGGCAATATATTCCTACTACATATTAAAATTTTCAAAAGGGGTTTAATTAGTAATCTTGAAAAAAAGGATTAAAATGAAAAAAAGAAAAAAGATATGTATTATCATTCGAGAATTGTATGAGATCACATATTTGAATTTCATCATCACCATCATTAATATTCGCAGAAATATAACACTTTTATAATGTATATTAGGAGATATCTATCGTTCGTCCGGGCCTATTGTGCCTCCCAATTGCATAATTTCCTTTTGAATTTAAAAATTTAAAAGTAGGAGAAAGTGAATTTTGCTTTAAAGGCTAAGATGATATTTGCCATGGAAAGTTGAAATCACAGTTGTTATAGGGCCCCCACGTAAAATGGTAGAAACTAAGGTCCTCCTTGTAGGGATTTTCCCTCATTATGGTTGCGGCTTTAGGTTCTATCTTTTGTCACATCTTTTACTTTAATTCGGACTTTTATGGTTCCTTTGGGGATTATGGCTTATCATGCATCTTCTATGTTACTTTCACTCTAATGTTGACTATTACGAATTTATCCAACATGGGTCGGCACTTGGCACTTCTTCGGATTCCTGTTCAGCAAGTTTTGCATCTATCAGATTAATTCATTCTGTATACTAAATTCAAAATATTAATTATTACGAATTCCCTTTTTTTTAAAAAAAAGGAGAGATCCAAACAAGATATTTTATTGAAATTCTAATAATAATTGAATTCACATAACAAAGGCTTATATCCGATCTAACATCGACTGGAATATTTAAGGAAAGTTTTTTAAAAATAGAAAAAAATGCTTAAATATTTTCAGAAATATCTTCACCTAAATTTTTTTCCCCAAAAATATAGAAATCAGTTTTTAAAATTTTAAATATATCAACCTAACATTTAAAGTTTATCCAAAGTCGACTTCAAGTGTATATAATATTTGCCAAGTGTCGGCGGCGAGTGTTTATCCAAAGCATACCAAAATTTGCTCAATACTAATATGTGCCTCATTGACATTTTTAAAAATTAAAAATTAAAAAATGGTAAAATTGAAAACCGAAATCAGTAAATATGAAAACAAAAAAATGTCGGTATATTTAAAATAAGAAATTAAAAAAAGTAAATGGTGAAAATTTCCCAATATATAAACGTAATATAAGATAGTAGATGGTTTAGGGGAAAAAAAAGCCACCCAATCCAAACTGAACTGATCGCAGTAAATCGAACTGAATTTATCCAAATTTTCACACACTGCTAAATCGACCAAACCATTTACAACCAGCCGTGACAGGTATAACTCCAACCATTTTCACGATATTTCACCAATTTTACTATTATTCCCGAGCAAGATCACTTTTTTTTTTAAAAAAATTTTCCCTTGGACAACGCCATTAATCTGATTTCAAAATCATGAAGCAATCTGATATGTTGGCGCTAATATGATGGTAATCAATATTACCAAGCAATAGAAATTGTAGTAACCAAATGGAATCTATTTTCTTTATTTCCTGCTATATATGTAGTTGCAATATCATTTGTATAACTTTCTCAAAAAGAAAGACAATTTTTTATTTTATTTTAATGGGCAATTTGCATAAAAAAACCTAAATTTTTACTTTTATTTTTTATTTTTAATTTTATATCAAATGTAGTATCGAGAGAAATTTAGTTTGGTTTGACAGTAACGTAGCACTCCGATCTTATTTTTTTGATTATATAGACGGCTTACATACTGAAAGTATATTTACATTGATCTAGTTATATATATGTGGCTCTAACCTACATATAACTAGTTTTAAAGAAATATATTTATATTTACGTAAATTTAGAAATTTTTGATATATAGTTTTATGTAGATCTGTGTAATTTTTTAACTACTGTTACACTATTTCAAATAATTTGTTATATTAATTTTAAAAGATAAATACTATATATACATATTAATACATGTCAGCAGTGCTAAATTTAAAAAAAAAAAATAGGTTTAAAGTATTATGTTACCTGTCAAACTAAATTAAATTTTTCCTAATACTATATTTGATATAAAATTGAAAATATGTATATTTAAAAAATAAAAAATAAAAAATATAATTATTTTAATAGTAAAGTGAAAGTTGGGAATCATGTAATTTGCTCTATTTTAAATGATAAGAGAATCATTTATGAAAGTAATAGTAAGCAAATAATAATAATAAATAAATAATTAATTAATTAATTAATAATGGTGGTTAAGGAGTGAGTAATGCCATATGTTGAAAGACAAAGTTAGACAAAGGTGGAGTGGTATGCTATGTCACTCCTTAATGGGCAAGAGAAACGCTTTTGTTTTTTAAAGAAAAATAACTTTATTGATTCATATTAGTAAATTGATATAAACACAGATATAATTCCGCTAAAAATTATAAAAAATAAAATAGTAAAAAAATTCATAGCACTTAGGTTAGCAATAGAATAAATTGGTTTAATGTCTATAAAATTTAATAATACTATAGTGACTAAAATATTTTTGATTCCAGTTTTATAAAATACTGATAACTATAATCTGATTTATTATTTTTGTCAGACTGAATATGTTTTATCCATTTGAATTGTTCACACAAAAATAAAACGTCGCAATAAGACGATGAAAAATAAAATATCGCAATAAGATAACGAAAAATAAAATTACAAAAAAATAAAATAAATAAAAAAATCTAAATATATGTGTAATAATCACTTAGAAATAAATTGGTAAAAAGAGGGCAGAGGAATGATAAAAAATTATCTCACATTGCTTAACGAAAATAGTAGCAAAAAAAAGAAAAAGTAACGAGAAAAATTAGAGAAAAAAAGGAGGGTAGCATTTCTATTAAGTAGTAAGAAAACGTTTTAAATGCTGAAATTTTTTGGTAAATTAGATCTATTACGTCATTTGTAATCTATTCATATAATAACATATATTTAATTGTTTTATTTTTATTGATTGATATAAAAATAAAAATAAAATAATTAAATACATATCATTATATGAATGACTTGATTCAATAGATATGATCTATTTAATAATTTTTCCAAATTTTCCAATGTATGATTATATTTGCACCCACCAAGATTAATTAATCAGTAGTTTTATAAAAACAGCCATAAAAATAACCAATCAAATCTCACCCTTCTTTTTGTAGATCTAAAAGTAAGATTCGATCTTATAATTACAAAATCAATTATAGTGTTACCTGCTTTTCATATATATATATATATATATATATATATAATTCTCTAGTCCCATACACTATCTGCCAAGTGCCACCTGAGCTATCAAGATTGGCATTGGCCAATTTGGAATATTCTTAAACAAATTTAGAATCCATTACTTTTAGCCAATTTATATGCCAAAAATGTTCTACGGGCCAATTCAAAAAATAAATGTACTAAAGTTTGCTACCCTTTGATTTGTTGAATTTTATATAAAACCTCACACACACAACACTGAAAAAAGTTTGCATTTCAACAGGTGTGGCAACCACCTTTATTGACTGATCAAAGGCAACACTTATCTTTTTTAATTTTGTGCGAGCCCTCAATTGATGGGTTAGGTACTTAATTGGGTTGCATTATATTGTTTTAGTGATTACACGTAAGCTTCTTTGTACCCATAAGCTTGTAGCTAGCTGGTGATATGCAAAGATTCCACATTGCTAATTAAGCGCCTTTTACGGTTTTAATTTGGTATCAGAATTAGTTGAATTAATTTAGAGTGTGCCGGATAGAATTGTAAATGGCAATGAAATATTTCATTAAGTATTTTAAATTAATTATAAATTTAATATATTTTTAATTAAATTTAAAGAATTTCGTATCAACTGTTCGCACCAGATTTTTAAATTAAGTAGGCGTTAATTGCATTATTGCTATTGTATTATTTTCCTCCATAAAATTGTCTTATGGGTGATTGATGTTTTGGACAGCAATTAGATGGTAAGATTATTAACTTCATATTGATAGCTTTGTAGTGTTTGACTTATATACAAGTAAAGAACCAATAAGATTTAAGTAATATAGGGCTATGGGAAAGAATGGGTATGCATGCATGTGATTGGTCCCACATATGTATCTATAGACAAGAGGTTGACATGAAGGCTCCCAATAAAAACTATCGAAGGGTTGGTTGGAGTTTTGGAGACTAATAGAGTTTGATGTGCAGCAACAATATTATATATCATAAGAAAACAACATAAATAAATAAACAGGTAAAAAATCAAAGTTTTTTACTCTATTCCCTTCTCATTCTTTTCTACCAAGAAATTATGTGCATGTTCTCTTTTGGTTTTGTCCATAATCTATAGCTTAGTAGATATTCAATTGGGCATTTATTAGAACTGTATTTTAGTGTTGTTAAGGAAGTTAAATAAGGAAAAATTGTTACAGATACGAGTTTTTATAGAACAAACCAATGACGACAAAAGAGTTTGGTGCAATCCACATTCAGTGGTATATTGGACAACATTAGTGAGTCAGATATTGTATTTTGATGATAGAAAATTAAGGGTGGGAATTTCAGGATATCTCAACAATGGAGTTCGGTGCTTACCCGATATCATCCCGGCAGAAATTCAAGAAGAAATAATAAAAAAAAAAGTGCAGCAGTTATGTGTTTGGATTCACTCCAATAACGGCAATTATTCAGTCAAATCTATGATGCAACATCGCTAGGGAACTTTAAATCAATTAGATGATCGAATTTTTACCACCATCGAGATCCATGCTTGTATGGAAAGCTTATTATGGATGTCTTCCCACTCATGATAAACTGATGCGAAAAGGATTTAACATAGTTTCAATGTGTGACTTTGTTGTTCTACAGCTGAAACTATGGATCATTTGTTCATCTCGTACCCGTTTGTGCAATAGGTATGGGCTGCGATTTCAAGCCTCTATCAGCGAAGGGTGCATACGCATGGAAGCTTGAAAACATTAATTCATGAGGCTTCAAGAGCTCATTTCAGTTCACTATTAAGGCTTTTGGAGTACAGCCATAGTTAGTGCATTTTGGTTGATTTGGCGCAATAGGAAAAATATCATTTTTAAGAGGGAATCAATTACCATTTATCAAACTTTGCGATCTCTTTGGCACTTGGTGAAAGAGTGTGACTATTTTCAGCATGGAACTATGTATAATTGCATGGAGGAATTTCAAATTCTTAAGCGATTGAATGTCGAAGGCATACCGGCTAAAGCTCCCAAAATCCATAGTATTATGTGGTGTTCTCCACCCTCACATTGGATTAAAGTTAACACAAATGGTTCACCCTTTGGCTCGTCTGAATTTTCTAGAACTGAAGGTGTGTTCCATAACAAAAGAGGTTATTTTCTTGGTGCGTTTGCTATTCACTTGGGCATAGAGTTGACTTTCTTAGCTGAACTTTATGTTGCAATTTATGCCATTCATAAGGCATGGGCTAACGGCTGTAGGAGGATTTGGTTGGAGTAGACATCTTCAAGAAAAGGAAGCATTAGGTGCCATGGAAATTAAGACAACAATGGTCTAGCTGTTTGCACGTAATGACAAACATGCAGGTAGTTTGCTCATATATTTATCGTGAAGGCAACAAAGTAAGCATTGGTGAAATATGGGGCAACATCAGAAACTACTACTTGGTGGAATACGTCGGATTTTTGTTGGAATTTACTTTATGCAGATTATTGTGGATCAGAAAAATTTTGTTTTGTTTAGTGCTTTTGGATTTCTTAACTGTGATATATTTTTGTTTTCTATTTAATAATATTTTGAGCCCTAGTAGATAATGAAAAATGCTATGATTGTGTCAATCTAGTTGGAACAGTCTGACTCTTGTTCTCAACATTTTTTGGTTTAAAAAATAACAATGCACATATAAACTCAATTTATGCAAGAATTTCTCATTAAGCAAGTTAGTCATATTTGATTTAGCTTCGATTTAATGAAAGCGAATCATATATTCCTGTTTTTACTGCCCAAATTAATCACATTTTTAACCATAGTTAAGCAGATTTTCTGTTGACAATATATAGCTTTCTTTTTAACATGAAGAAAGAAATTTGGTATTGAAAAAAAAGGAAAAAACAATTAACTAGAAGTTTTTTTTTTTTTTCAAATAAATAAATAAAATTTTGGATCCCCATCAATAGGTATATAGCAAGTACCAGTCTGACCAAGAAATATTTGGACCCCCACTTAGCATAAATGATATCACATGTTAATTAAATGATGGTTTAGGGCATGGGTAGCAGAATTATTTTCAAACAAAATTCCCAATTTTTCATCGTAAATATAAGTATTATTATTATTATTATTATTTGATAATGAACTAACTAATAGAAAACAAATGAAAAGGATAGTTGAGTTATGTGATCTTATTCTCTTGTGTTGATTGTTATATCTCTTTATTCAAACTTTATATGCCACCATACGTGACTGTTATATATTTATGGATTTTTTCAGCATCATATTATTGTTTTTCTTTATATATATATATATAGATTTTGGCATTTTCTACTTAAAAAAAATTATGGAAAAGATTCTCTAAAGTTATTGTTTGGATAGTTGTATAGATATTTAACTTCTTTATTTTTTAATTTCTTTAGAAAGTTTTGCTTCTTACAAGTAAAAATTTGTCTATCTAAATTTTTTTAAACAATCATGCAGTGAATAAGAAATCAACTAAAGGAAAGAAAATAAAAAAACAAAAAATAATAAAATCAACTTATTAGAAAAAGAGAATAAATGATAAATAGTAGTTGAACAGCTAAACAAAAATTTTTAACTTTTTACTATTGTATTTGAGTTTGATTCTTCGTGGTATAAACAAGTTAAGTTATTTATAGTTATTTGAGCTCAAATTTGAATTTAATTTGAAATTAATTGAGTCGATCTCAATATTGAATAATTCAACTAATTTATCAAGTTAAATTCGAGTATCATAATAATTGACTCGTATAACAAAAAACTTAATTGATTGAGTAGTTATTTTTAATATTTATTAAATTTCTTTTATATATTAAGTATTTATATATATTCGACCTTAATCGAGTCAAGTTAATTAGAGTCAAATTAAGTCAAGTACTTTATTTATTAAATTTTTTAGTTGATTTGAGACTTGTAAAGTCGAGTTTGAATACCTCAAATATTTTTCGAATCAAGTTTCGAATAAGCTAAATCAAGATCGAATATGACATTATATCGATTCCACTAGACGTGATTATATCTTTAGTTCCTCCAAAATTAAACTCATGATATATATAAAGTAAAAAGAAAATTGCATGATTATAATATATAGGTACAATTGTTCTTAGCAATGCTTTTAGGATCAATGTACGTACAAGGAGATTTGATTTCTAGGGTTAAAAATCCACTCCCTACACCCCATTATAGAATTCTCTTTCCTTTTTCTTTAATTTCGGAAAAAAAAAAAAAAAAACTTCTCTCATTTTGTGTTATTTGCAAACTTTATTTCCAACATTTTGAAGGGAGATTTCACAAAAATAATAAAAAGTAATAAAGAAAATACTCTCATCTACTCTTTCTTCCGTTCCTTGTTAAAAAACACTAAAGGAAAAGTTAACCCCTAAAATTAATTATTGAATCTAAGACCATAATAATTATATATACATCGTATTGGAATATATCATATGTACTTAATTCTATAAAAACTAGTTAGAGAAATTAGGGATAAATAGTAATAACAAAATTCCTGAGCTAGTGAAATATTTCATCACGTCCATAAAAAGTAAATAAATAAATAAGGTTTTAGAAATGTACGAAAGATCCGACTTGAGAATATTCAAGTCGTGCCCCAAAACAAATCATGACCCTGCTGGAGCAAGACTAAGATGCAAGTCCAAGCCTAATCCTTCGTCAAGGCTAGGCCCACCGTCCCCTTTCGAAATCCTACTCAACGACGTCGTTCCACTCATACCATCCATCCTTCCATTATGGACCCTCCTGCTCTGCAGTTGTTGGGGCCCACCCAAACCCATATCCCCTGCGACGCCGCTGTACGGCGGCCCAACTACTCTCCGACCACCGAACCCACCACCCCCTTCACCTCCTCCGCCGCTGCCAGCACCATCCCCACTGGGAAAAAGACATCCATGCGAGACGTGGATGGGAGCCGCAGGCCTTGGTAAGTAAACCCATGAAGGATGAGCGAGGGCAGGGACCACCATAGAAGCAGCCGGAGCCAGGAGATGAGGTGGGGGAGCAAAAGCGGAGATCATAGGGTTTCTACCAAAGGAAACAGCTGCAGCAGCGGCGTTTCGGGTCGCTTGCATTTGGGCTCGTTTGAGTTGCTGCCTTTCTTTCTTGTGTGCGTTCTGATGGCCACCAAGTGCTTGTGAATTGGCGAATTCTCTACAGCAATATTGACACTCGTACTTCCTACTGTCACCACCACCTGAACCAGCAGAAGAAGTAGCTGCGTCTGGGGAAGTAGAAGAAGACGTTTTGATGGAATCAGCAGTTAATTCATCATCCTCTGAAACGCTAAATCCAAAGAGCTTTAAGCGTGTGGTACTTGAGCTAGGTTTAGTTTGGTAATCAAGCTCCGCCATTTTTAGATATAGATCAGTAAAAAGTTACAAAAAGATCACGCCTTTAATTGAGAGAAAGAGAGAGAGGAGATAAAAATGTTAAATGGGAAATGAAGATATGTAAGTCTTGCATGAGAGGGGTATATATACAGCAGGATTAAAAAAGAAAAAAGGATAAATAAAGGGAAATGGGATGCAGTCGAAAAAGAGAGAGAGGTGTTTGCTTGTGGACATCCCAAGAAGAAGAAAAGAAAGTTTGTGATAGTAGAAAAGAAAGTTTGTGATAGTATATGGGAACACGACCCAAGAACACTTGGGGACCCAAACAATTAATCGCACTTGTCTCTCTTTTTAAAGATCTATACTGAAAATTCGAATTAATGGAATTTAGAATTAAAAAGTTATTAATTAAAACACATTCTACTATTACTTCATCATTACATAATATTGATTCTAATTAATTAGACTAGTATGTTAATGTTTTGTTTATTAATTAGGTGATAAATAGTAGCTAGATGATTAATACATGTGATGGGATATGGTTTCTTTCATATATTATATATAAATGATTGATCTGCTAGTCCAAAAGTTCATTAAGCTTGATGGGTATTTAGCTTGTTAATTAATTTAGCATCAATATTGATTTGAGTTCTTGAATTTGATGACTAGGTCATCATCCATTAGTGATGGTCGAAGTGGACCTTCTTTATATATTCTCATACACAGAGGTTTCTTGTAGGGTTCTTTTGCACCAAGTTTATAGAGAGAAGAAAATTAATGAACTTAATTGCTATTATATGTTATAAATAAATCTTTTTTTTTCCTAAATAAAAAAAGATGCACTTGCTTTCACTTCACTGATGATGAAAAGTATAGTTAAGATGGCCAATTAAAAGCTAACAAAGTAGCTATGAATTAAATAATTAATACTCCCACTCAACTCATATAACAATGGACAGGTCCCTAGTCCTACCCATTTCGTACGTGATACGTACATAGCTATTCTTTCCACGGTTTAGAGTAGGGCGGTCAATTCGTGTTAAACGTGTATATATATGTATCATTTAAATATATCATTTTATATTATATAATAACTTAAATGTATCATTTTATATTGTGTAATTATTTAAATATATCATTTTATATTGTATAAAATTTATTAAATATTTTATATATTTTTAAACGTTTCTAATTGTGTCATGAACAAATTAAATGTGTTTGTATTATATTGTAAAAAAAAATTCATACCGTGTTGTATTATATTAAAAATTATTAGCTCTAGATTAGAGAGTTTCGATCCCAATCCCATATTTTTTATTTTTTACAATTTAATTATACAGTAACTTTCAGTTTATTATTATTATTATTTACCAAAAACTGGGGTACTTTTGTAATCTTATACAATAATATATATTTTATTGAACGTAGTGGAATGATATGTGAAGGCAAATTATATTATGTATCTGAGTGCATAATGTTATATACTTTCAATAAGCTCACACCTGTTAGATATATTATTTAATAACTGTAGATATATTATTTTAATAACGATAATTTTTTTTTGAATTTAACCATTATTTTTTCAAATTCTTTATTTTTGGCAGTTTTTTTATTGTTTTTTTATTTATTTTGTTTGTTGCTTTTTGCCAGTTTATCTTTCCATTTTTGACAAGATTTTCTTACTTATTTTATTTATATTATTCGATTTATTTTTTTGTAATTTTTTGTTCTATTACAAATGAATGAACATATTACGTTTGAAAATGTGATTTGAAAAAGTCTGATTTGTGATAATTCATGTACTAATCAAATATAGATGAAAGATGAAAAAAATTCATAAAAACATATATAATTATAAAATAATGTATTTACAGTCATTAAATAATGAACTCGTTAAATAAATAATCAAACATAGATGAAAAGATGAAATAAATTCATGAAAATAAATAATAAATCTACAATTATAAAATAATGTGTCTATAATTATAAATAATGAATTTGCACATAGTAAGCAAATAATTAAACATACAAAAAAGATGAAAAAAGTTTATAAAATAAATAATGAATATTTCTATATAGTATTAAATAATGAATCTGAACTTAGTAAGTAAATGATCAAATATATAAAAAAAAATAAAACTAATTTATGAAAACAAATAATGAATTTATAGTTATAAATAATATATCTATAATTATTAAATAATAAATTTACAGTTATTAATTATACCGTTATTAAATAATAGATATAAAGAAAAATTAGTAATTTTTAACTTGAACTAGAGAAATGAATCTTTGGATCGCTTAGTACTGTGCACTCCAGTGGACAGTATAACAACTGATCCTCAATGAGACGCCGTGAAGCCCATGTGTCTGCTTGCTTGCTGACTCCACTGCTAAAATATTGCCCAAACCTTACTCTGCATTTCTCGATCTGTATTCAAATAGATTTTTTTTTTATTTAAATCGATCTAATATTTTTTTTAAAAATATATATATAAATTAATTCAATCACAATATATGATTAGAAGCAATGAAAACATTATTTTCCACTTCCATTTGGGGCCATTTGATGTTTCTCTCTCCAAGTCTGATCTCTGAAATTGAAAGAAAATTGCTTTGGCTCAATCTGGAGTGCCGACAGTCATCACCCACCACTGTTACAAAAGTCAAAGGAAACCATGCATGCAGGAAACACAAATACTTTCAAAGTATCTAACAGGTCCTAAACTGACATCAGCATTTCTGATCTAACACCGTGAACTCTCATATTCATCCTCTCTAATGGCCCCACGTGTCACCATCTTATTTATCTCCCATATCTATTCTAGATACGCATGTTTCACATTATACATTTACCCTTTTGCTTCCCTAATTGCTCTTTTTCCTCTTATAATAATGATGGTAATTTTGTGAATTAAA
>CATIWF010142794.1:0-13137 GCA_949630135.1 Balakata baccata
ATATATATCGCGATAAAATTATTATATAAATTATTTTTAAAATTATTTATTTCAATATTTTACTTGACAAATGAATGTATGTTGAATATTATTTTTTACAAATTATTATTTATTATAATTTTTAAAAAATAAAAAAATATAGATAAAAAAATTATATTATTTTTTAAAATAATATCTATAAATATTGATATTATTATACTTAAAAGTATTTAGAAATATATTTATATATTAATTTGAATTTCAATATTTAATATTTTTAACATATTATTGTGTATAAATATGTTTAATTTAAATAATTTTTATATTTTACTATGTATAAAATATGTTAAATATTTTATTTTACAAAAATTTTATATAGATCGGTTCAACCTCAATTGGACTTTAAACCTGTAACTCGCTATCTTTGCCAGTTCATTTATTGGACTGGTTTTTATAATTTTGAATTTTGTAAATAAAACGAACTTATATATATTTATTTATTGATGTAAATTCATTAGTTTATTAGTAGTATGTTTATTAGTAAAAAGTTTATTAGTTTATTGATAAATATTCATTTTATTTTAAAACAAAATCAACAGTTATTTCGTATTTTTTTGTATTTTCAAATATTATTTGTCTCGATTTATTATTTTTCTAATGCGTTTTGTCTTGATTTTTTATTACGTTTTGAGTTTTCTGAAAATGATTCAATGAATTCAAATCTAAAAATCAAAACACAAAAAAATCCATTAAATTAAGTATACAGAAAAATAAAATAAACTTGTATTAATATAAGAAATGAACATTTATTAATAAACTAATGAACAATTTACTAATAAATGAATGAATATTTACTTTATTCGCAATTAACATTTTTCAATAAACTAATAAATTCTACTTCATAATGAACCTTTAGTTTTACAACTAATAAATATTTTTCAATAAATTAATGAACTTTTTCAGTTTTATTCGTAATGAACTTTTTTATTTTTATTCGTAATGAACATTCTTATTAAACTAATGAACTTTTACTTTATTCGTAATGAACGTTTTTCAACGAACTAATAAACTTTTTTCAATAAATTAATAAATATTTAGTTCATTCGTATGGACCTTCTCGATAAACTAATGAACCTCTACTTTATTCGTAATAAATATTTTTTAATATGAATATTTTTTAATAAACTAATGAACTTTTAATTCATTCGTAATAAACCTTATCAATAAACTAATGACCCTTACTATATTCGTAATGAATATTTTTTAATGAACTAATAAATTTTTTTCAATAAACTAATGAATATTTATTTAATAACAAATGATAAATATTTATAAAAATATCATTGTGTATTTGATAGCTGTGTAAATTTGATTTATTTATAAAATTAATATCGTCTCTTATACATGTGATGAGATTCAGTCTATAATACTATATGGAACGAAATGTAGTATATACCAATTGGACAGGACCAAGGAAGTTATTGGGAGGTTAGGACCAAGGCCCACTCAAATTTTTGAATTGATCTAGAATAATTTAGTAAATTTGACATTCATTTATAAAAAAATCTTAAATTTATCATTTTGTTTTCAATAACAGTGTACAATCTTATACACTTTACTGTAAATTCACTATACATTTAATCCTCTCTCTACATCTATTTTTTATTTATTTATTAAATACTCGTTTGAAGAAACCATATTAAGAGTTTTAAGTTAATTTATTTATATTTAAACTTTGTAATTTTTATTAGATTCATTTTAATTTATTTAACTATAAATTATTACGTCAATAATTAGAAAGTAGAGATATTTTATTTTGTGTAAAATAAGTTAGAGAAAAATTTATTTATTTCGATTTTCTTTTTATTTTTATGACTATTTGATTATTTATTATTTGAAGAGCTATAATTGTTTATAATTTAATTATATTTCATGTGTAATAATTGTCTTAAATTACTTATATTCATAATTTTTAATTTCATTTATTTTTATATTTTCATCATTTTTAATTTATTTTATTTTTATATAATTAGAAAGCAGAATTGATATATATTATTTTATTTTTATATTTTTCTAATTGGATTTTTTTTGAATAAAATTTTTAGTCCGCCATTAATTTTACATATATATTTTCCTAAATAAATTTCAGCAATTTGTAATAATTGTTAAATCAAAGCTAATTAATATATCATTTTTAAGTTTATAGTATGCGGCAGATAGTAAGTAGTATTAACTTTAAACAATTTAAACAAACAAACTATTGACCAATTTAATTTACAGACGAGAATTCCTAAATCGAAACTGCCCCCTTGCCTCATTCACTGCCTCTCATCCCTTCTCTTATCCGATTCACGAAATGCGCCGTCGCCACCTCGTCGGTCGCCTCACGCTCCTCCACTCACGACAGCACCGGCAGCAACATATTTGAAGTATTAATTCAGAAAATCCAAGCTCATATCCCAATGTACAACTGAATTTTTGATAGAATATCTGATGCTCTGACTGACCGGTCGCCTCTAATTTAAGGTTTTTAACTTTTTCATGCAACTAAGGCCAGAGCTTATCGATCAACTTTCACTTGCATATTTGGAAGACGGGGAAAAAAACCGGTTAGTATTTAGGCGGGAAGAAAATGAGTTCATCAAAACCCATCTCCTCCTTCAGGCTTTCCTCTCTTCTTCGTCTTCAGAAGGACCCGAAACTTGCTCTCCACCTCTTTCAAAACCCCAATCCAATCCCTCAAATTCATAAAAAGCCCTTTCGTTACTCCCTTCTAAACTACGATCTCATCATTACCAAACTTGGGCGTGCCAAAATGTTTGATGAAATGGAGAAAATACTCCTTCAGCTCAAAGCCGAAAACAGTTTTGTCCCCAAAGAAGCTTTTTTTTGCAACATTATCTCCTTCTATGGTCGAGCTCGCTTACTCAGTAATGCGCTTGAGGTGTTTGATGAAATGCCTTCGTATCGTTGCCAAAGGACCATAAAATCCCTCAATTCGTTGCTAAACGTCTTCATGATGTGCAAAGAATTTGATTTCATGAGAGAGCTTTTTGTGGATATTGAGAGACATGCTGAACCAGATGCTTGCACTTATAACATAATGATTCGTGGGCTTTGTTTAGATGGAAGATTAGATGATGCATGGAAGTTGTTCGATGAAATGAGAAAAAGAAACCTTACCCCTAATGTGGTGACATTTGGGACTTTAATTTATGGTCTTTGTCTCAATTCGAAGTTGAAGGAGGCTTTCAAATTGAAGAATGATATGGCTAGGGTTCATGGTGTGTGTCCTAATGGTTATGTTTATGCGTCATTGATAAAGGGACTTTGTGGAGTTGGTGAATTGGGTTTGGCTTTTAGGCTTAAGGAGGAGATGGTTAGGGGTGGGATCAAATTGGACGCAGCAATTTATTCTACTTTGATTTGTGAGCTCTTCAGGGTTGGGAGGAAAGAGGAAGTTTTTGATGTTTTGGAGGAAATGGATTTAAGAGGCTGCAAACCTGAAACTGTGACTTATAATGCAATGATTAATGGGTTTTGTAAGGATAAAGATTTTCAAACCGCATACGGAATTTTGGATGAAATGATAAAGAATGGATGTAAGCCGGATATTATAAGTTATAATGTGATAATTGATCAGCTATGTAAGGATGGGAAATGGAGTGAAGCAAAAGATTTATTTGAAGATATGCCAAGACGTGGCTGTGCACCTGATGTTGTGTCTTATAGGATTCTTTTTGATGGGCTTTGTGATGGATTGCTGTTCAAGGAAGCAACATTTATTTTGGATGAGATGATTTTCAAGGGTTTTGCTCCTCGTTCTTCTAGTCTATGTAGATTCATTAACAGGTTGTCCCAGGAAAAGAACAATGATTTGTTATGGCCAGTTTTGACTATTCTGAGTAAAGCAAATGCATATAATATGGATTTGTGGAAGATGGTTATTGCAATGTTATTTAGGGACAACAATCTTTCCACTATCTCTGATCTTGTTGATAGTTTGATGGTTTCATGAACAAGATTGTGACAATTGTACTAAATTTATCCTCTTGAATGATACTTATTGAGTGACTAGCAGTTCATAGCTTCATTGCTAGTCCTTGCTTTCAATATTTTTCATCACTTGTCCAGATCATATTCTTTATGTTGGACTAAGAAGGTAAGCTTTGGATTGAAGCATTCTTTACACAAGGGCATCATAATTTGTTTGAACGAGGTTGAATTCATTTTGAGACTTAATCCTCCTTGAAGTTACTGAATCCGGTGGCTACGAAGAATTTGTAGGCATTGTCTTGCGATCTGAGTAAATGCTATATGACGAACTTTTCCACTTATTTTCCCATGTTTGTGACAGATGCCTCCCTGTAAGAAGCTTTAATCTACATGTTCTGGGATTCCTTGTTGAAAATCTTTATTTGGCCATTCATGAGCCAACCTTGTTGCAGGTATGAATTCTACATGCTACAATATTCAGCTTTTTATTTATTTTGTATCTGGATTATCTTCATCTTTAGATTCGTATGATAGTTATGATCAGTCTTGTTTTCTTGACCCTCTGAAAAACAAATCTTTTCTTCTTTTTGACCAAGATCTTTTATTCTTTCCTTTTTTTACCCATTCAGGAACTGTTTTCTTTTGTTATTTGGGCTGAAAAGGCAATGTATGACAGAAGACCCCTACAATGGCATTTTACTGCTGCCTTGTAAAATAGAATGTAAATGACTCGTATTGTATCGAGAAATTTCAGGATATTAGTTATAGTAGTGCCATAATGATCCTATAAGCTGTCCCTCTTAAGTGCTAAGTAGCAGGGGACAGTTGTGAACTTTTTCCTCGTTCTATTAGAATTTTAATATTATAAACCATGTGATACTGTATGTGGAAGTTGAATTTTAACTTTTAAATTTATATACGAGATCGAATGATATAAACTAGTGATATCAATTTTTTCATTGCAATACGAACTGAATGGCTTGTTCTTGCTTTCCTGATTTGTACCTACGGTGAAAACCTCAAGGGCTAAAATCCCAAATGCTTTTGAAGAACTGTTCTTTTCTGGGTCAAATTTCGTATCATTGTTTTCTTTGAACTGTCTTCTCTTTTGTATCTTCCTCAGCTAAAGGTGGACTCAAATGATGCACTATCCTCGATAACCAGTTAGGAAATGTCATGGCAACCTACAACTTTAATAGCGGAGCTGCAGATTTGTCAGAATAATTTTACAACTGATGATTTGTCTGAAGTGCATAGCCTAGTGGCCGATTGGTTTGCTTTTCCCACATGTCCAGTTTCCCAGAGACACGAGTGGATCTGCAAATCAGAACGTCAAATACATAATTCAGCCCCATAAAAGAATATAATTGAACAAACAGTAAAATGAAGGAATGTTTACTGATCGAAGGAAGGTTCATCCAATTTTGTGGCATTGAGCTGCCAGGAATTATGTAGGTTTGAAATCTACTATGAGAAAATGGGAGAACCGGTGTCTGCATGTCTGCTTGCTTGCTGCTTGGTGCTAAATAGTTGAGCTAGGCGTGATAAGGCTGCATGCATAGACTGTTGGGAAGTGTACATTAATGTCCTTAGATCAACGAAGCAGAAGCTTAATGTCAGCATATTGCTAGGTTTTCCTTCTCTTACCCGTGCCTTCCACTTCATGTAATACTGTTTTACCATGAAATCTTTAAGCATTTGTTCATATGCAACAAGCTTTGAATGAATCTGTGGTTCGTAATTTGAAATTACATGATTTTAGTTACATTAACTTGATCATATTCCCAATTCATGTGGGAATTACATGATTCGGAGACGCTGTTAGTGTTTTATGTGAGGCTATATATTAGAAAAATGAAATTTGTTTTGTGATATTTCACAAGTTCTGAAATTTAATTAAGTTATATATATATATATATATATATATATATATATGGTTATGGACAAGAAAAACTAATGACTAATTTGGAAGAAATCTGCCAGATGTAAAACGGCAAAGTTATTGTCGTGACGAAAGCAGAGTCCAATCCATTAAAAATGTGTTTTTTTTTTTTTTGCTATAAAATCTTAGTAAATAGGAATTGCATCAAACCAAACACAACATTAAAAGCAAGAAGTCTAACATGGTTTGTCAATGTCAGCTCACAACTGCTTCACTAATTTAATGTTCTTTTTAGCCAAATCAGTAGAGCATAGAAATACGAAATTAAACAAAAATAAAATGTTTCTGCCGGCTGGATATTGAAATTTGAATATGAAAGTTTCTTAAAGATATAACCTCTTTATTTACAGTACTACTTTTATATTAACGCAGGTTAATTTAAGTTGCTCGACACATTTGATCTCTCAAATAAGTTTTTGAGTTCAATTCTTAAGAATGGAAAAAATTTGCGCTAAAAGAGCTTTATATCTTAATAATGGTCTAATCCAACTCGAACTGGATTTGGTCAGTATCGATAAATTTCTGAGTATCAAAAGTTTAAGACAAAAAATAATAATACTACTTCTATGCTTATAGTAAAATACTATAGAAATTTATATGTTCTTTAAAACTTTCTAGTGACTTTTTTTTTATTATTGAAAATAATTATTCTTTATTAATGCTAAAAGATATTTTATTTTTTAATTCGATAATACTAAATGTGTAATCATTTCAGATTCTAACTGATTATAATTATTTGATTTAGTAACAAAATCATGAGACACCCAATATTCCTCTTGTTCACTTCCATATGTGTATGGCGTTTACTGAAAGTCTTAACATAGAATGTCAAATCACAACCTTTTTTCCTGGATATTCAGCTCTTCTGTTGTCTTCCCCTTTTTATTCTTGAAAAAATTGTACCCAGATCGTGATAATCAACTATATTTTACAAGAAATATATATATTTATTGAAATTGAATTTACAGATAAATTCATATACGAATTTTATTATATTTTGTCATGTGTATAATGGAATTGAATTAATCTATACATTGTTTTTATGTGAGAATTATTCCTATATATTCAATTTTGTCATCTTTATTTTCCAATTGAACTCTGTTTTTTTTTTTCACTTACAAAAATAGAATGAAAATAAAAGAAAATGTTGGCTTATATATACCTAAACTTAGCTCAGTTTGCAGGCTGAATAATAATATGGCAGAATACACATCTTTTTGTTGTTTTTAATTTAGTACCAAAATTAGTCCGGCGGTGTCGGATAGGATTCCAACGGATAGTAAAAAATTCTCTCAAGAGTTTTAAATAGTTATATATCAATTCTAAAGAGTTTTGATTAAGCCGGAAAAGTTTTATATCAATACATATTCTATAAATATTTATTTTTTTTAATGGAGAAAAAACAAAAAACTACGTCAAAATTCTTCAAGCAAACGAAGCACCACTAGCTTCACCAAAGGAAATGAGTGCAGAACCTGCAAGGAAATGCGAATACCAAAGAAGATGATCATGCTGATGAAAGGCTAAATTAGCCAAAAAATTGGCCAACATATTTCCCTCTCTGTAAACATGAGAGATGCAGAGAACCCAATCTCGAGAGAGGAGATCCCTGATTCTAGCAACCAAATCAGTATTACGAAGAGAGTGGCAAAAATACGAGTCAAAGAGACCAGTAACCACCTTATTATCAAGCTGAGCTTCAATCTTTCTCTATAAATATTTATTGAATCCAATTTTGGGCCATTTTTCAAGATTCAAAAATACAACGATTCGATCATGTTATTTATTATTGGTAATGATTTTGGTGTTTGGTTTAATGTGGGAAGCACCATCAGCAGAAGACAGAAAGTTGATGATGATGAAGAAGAAGAAGAAGAAGAATATTGAGGAGATGAATTTGTGGGTAACTTATTAGTATAGCCATCTAACTTCATCACTAACTTCTTCTTCTGATCGCACTCATCAAACTCTCAAAATGGATCGCATTTTACAGTCAGTACCAAGTCCTGAGCTTTTTTTTTTTTTTTTTCCCTAATTCAGATTCACTTAATTTACATGAAGAAAATCTCATATATATATATATATATATTAGCATTCAATTATATCCATAAGTATGAGTCATATCTTAAATATTGATTAAGTGAAATTAAGCCTTTTAAATTTCAAATTAGTGTAATTAAACTCCTAAATTATTCCATCGTTTAACATTTTCTATAGAATTAACTTGATTCTTCTTTTTAAAATGCAGTCATTTAATCGATTAAAAAAGTAAAATGATCAAATTAGCTATGAACTATATCTAAAAGTGCAAATGAGACAATAAACTATTGATTCTATACAATTAAATCCTTTATATGTTTCAATCCAGTACAAAAAAAAACTATTAAACAATCCTGATTTCTATCACATTTGATAAAACTCGTTGAGTTAACTTAGTTACTAATCATAGACCGACACATGACATTTTTTAGTTCGGCTTAAATTTATTTTTCTTTCATTTTTATAAAAGAATATAATATATCAAAAAATAGCTTTATACGATAAAACAAATTAATTAATTTTTCATAATGAATAAATAAATTACATTAACTAAATTATCATGAAATATAAAATAATTAAAAAAATTATTTGATGACACATGTTATTATTTTTCCAAATTTTTAATTTTTAATTTAATTTAACTTTATAAATATGAATGCAAGAATTACTAATTATACAAGAATTACATGAGTTAATTTTATATATGATCACTGAATTTTACTCTTTTCGCAGTAAAATCACATAACTATTTTTTGTTCCAAAAAAGTTACTTAACTATATTTTTATTTTACTAAAATCACTTATAACTAGTTTTTGGATATGAGTTATTGGCAATTTGATACGACAGCCGATATGTCATGGAAAATCAGACGTAAGAATTTAATTGTACATAAGCAATAGTTCAAGATTCAATTTGCATTTTTAGGTATATTTTATAGGCTAATTTAACCATTTTGCTTTTTAATTGGTTAAACGAAACTATTTTAGCATGATATATGTCAACTTTTTATTGGTTAAAAAAAGAATTGAGATTCAACGAAAAACATTAATGAATGCAAACAGAGGGATAGTTTAGGGACTTAATTGTATCGATTTGAAATTTAAAGAGTTTAATTGTACTGAATCAAAATTTAAGGTGTGAATTGTACTTTTAGATATAATTGAGGAGTTAATTTACACATTTAGCCTATATGTATGATTGACTAAATGATGTAAATAATAATCGATAGTTTATGGACCAAATTAGTTTGGTAGAAAAAATTTCATCCTAAATATAATATTTGTTGTAGTGGACTAAGTCAATGAAGAAAGACTTATATTAATGTCATTGGCTATTTAAATTGTATAATTGGATAATTTGTTAGTAGATTTAATATAATCGAATAGCTCATCTACTGCCTGATTCGAATCCAAATCACTAATCCAAATTACAAAAAAATTAATTAATTTTTCATAATGAATAAATAAATTACATTAACTAAATTATCATGAAATATAAAATAATTAAAAAAATTATTTGATGACACATGTTATTATTTTTCCAAATTTTTAATTTTTAACTTTATAAATATGAATGCAAGAATGACAAATTATACAAAAATTAATTTCAAATATGGTCACTGAATTTTACTCTTATCGCAGTAAAATCACATAACTATTTTTTGTTCTAAAAAAGTTATTTAACTATATTTTTATTTTACTAAAATCATTTATGATTAGTTTTTAAATATAAGTTATTAAAAATTTGATACGACAGCTGATATGCTATGGAAAATCTAGTGTAAGAGTTTAATTGTACATAATCAATAGTTTAAGATTCAATTTGCATTTTTAGGTATAGTTTATAGGCTAATTTGACCATTTTACTTTTTAATTGGTTAAATGAAACCATTTTAGCATAATATATGTAAATTTCTTATTCGTTTAAAAAAATTGAGTTAATTCAACGAAAAATATTAATGAATGCAAACAGATGGGCAGTTTAAGGACTTAATTGTACCGATTTGAAACTTAAAAAGTTAAATTATACTGAATCAAAATTTAAGGTGTGACTTATACGTTTGGATATAATTGAGAAACTAATTTGCATATTTAGCTTATATGTATGATTGACTAAATGATGTAAATAATAATCGATAGTTTATGGACCAAATTATTTTGGTAGAAAAAATTTCGTCCTAAATATAATATTTGTTGCAGTGGACAAAGTCAATGAAGAAAGACTTATATTAATGTCATTGCCTATTTAGATTGTATAATTGGATAATTTGTTAGTAGATTTAATATAATTGAATAGCTCATCTACTGCCTTATTCGAATCCAAATTACAAGGTGATTGAAATTAAAAAAAAAAAGAAAAAAAGCTCATCTACTACCCTAAAACCTAACCATATACTCTAGTAAGTAATCCTTCAATTCATTGGCTCATCAGCTCCATATTGCTGGGCCCTGATATAACATGTTAGAAATTTCACCATGTATTAGGAACATTCATTTCGTGTTGAATTTTTTTATTAATATTCTTATACGTGTGAATTGAGATAGGTTTTGAATCCGAGTTTTCTCATAACCATATTCCATCAATATTAGTAGAAGTTTATCACTTTTATATATGATGCAGTAAGAAAATAACTATTTTTATTGTATAACTTATGACTTGTTGAGCCTCCAAATCAATAAAAAAAATAAAAAACTTAAAACTTTAAGCAAAATAATAATGTGGAGAGCATGTAAATGTACGTA
The DNA here is from genome assembly GCA_949630135.1 of Balakata baccata. Taxonomy (NCBI): domain Eukaryota; kingdom Viridiplantae; phylum Streptophyta; class Magnoliopsida; order Malpighiales; family Euphorbiaceae; genus Balakata; species Balakata baccata. The sequence continues at coordinate 10,700 of CATIWF010142794.1, forward strand.
TTTAGTTCATAAATTATTTTGTAAAAGATTTCATTAAACAAATCAGAATTTAATGTTACAGTATCATATCATAATGCGTACAAAGGAAATTAAAAAGTTGAAAACTTGTGGTAGGGATTTTCTGAATTTTTTTTCGTATAATTCAAATATTGTAATACATAGTGACTGCTCCCCCATTTCAACAGTATATGAATTTTCATAAACATGGTAACTTTAATGTTTAAAAAGTGTTTGTTTCTTATTATTTTTTTTTTATTATTGTGAATGTTTAATGTCCGACTCCAGGACTTGGAACTGATTGTAAAACTCTATAGTTGAGAATTTGAGGGTTTGAAACTGAATATAAATCAGGATTATTGCCAATTCTAGGTCTTGGAATGTGATAATGGCCAGCTCCAGGGCTTGGAACAGACTGCAAAGTACGAGCATTATCAATTGCAGGGCTTGGATACTGATGACCAGCTCCAGGGCTTGGAACTGACTCCAGAGCACGCGCATTGGCAATTCGAAGTGAGTTCCAAACTTTAAAACGGTGACCAACTTCAGGGCTTGAAACAGACTGCAAAGCACGAGCATTGTCAATTGCAGGGCTTGGATATTGATGACCAACTCCAGGGTTTGGAACATACTGCAAAGCACGAGCATTGTCAGTTGCAGGGCTTGGATATTGATGACCAGCACCAGGGCTTGGAACGGACTCCAAAGCACGAGCATTAGCAATTGGAAGTGAATGCAAAAATTGAAAACGGTGACCAGCTCCAGGGCTTGGAACAGACTGCAAAGTACGAGCATTATTGTCAATTGTAGGAGTTGGATATTGCTGATGACGAGCTTCAGGGCTTAGAACTGACTCCAAAGCACGAGCATTGGCAATTGGAAGTGAATGCCAAAATTGAAAATGGTGACCAGCTCCAGGACTTGGAACAGACTGCAAAGCACGAGCATTATTGTCAATTATAGGAGTTGGATAATGCTGATGACCAGCTCCAGGGCTTGGAACTGACTCCAATGCACGAGCATTGGCAATTGGAAGTGAATGCCAAAATTGAAAATGGTGACCAGCTCCAGGACTTGGAACAGACTGCAAAACACGGGCATCATTGTCAATTGTAGGAGTTGGATACTGCAGATGACCAGCTTCAGGGCTTAGAACTGACTCCAAAGCATGAGCATTGGCAATTGGAGGTGAATGCCAAAATTGAAAATGGTGACCAACTCCAGGGCTTGGAACCTTTCTTGTCTCTAACAACATTGGAAAATGGCTTACTAATGCTACCACAAATATTACACCAATTCCTTTTCCAAAACGGGCCATGTGTATAGCTCAATTATGTGTAGGCCAAATTATCTTAATGATATACCTCAATTACTCACCCAGCTAGCTACCTCATTGCAGTAATAAGCTAGCCTGCAGCCTTCTATATATATAGAAATATGTGAGAATTGAGGAAGAGAAGCGTAGGGGACAAGTAATTAATCTAATGAGATTTAGTTTTGAAATTGTGGAATTTGGGTTAGGCACATATGAATTAACCTCTACCACCCATTGCCTGAATTATGTTTTCAAATCACTTTGAATACTTGAGAAATTTTTAGTGGCATTTACTGTTTAACAACACCACCAATAATTATACTAGAACTTATAAAATGTTGTATCTTTTTTTGGTTTACATATATGCAGGGAAGGGGAGTCGAACTCAGTCTAGCTCAATAGAATCGTGTCATTTGATACGAATTCATATTAACTGTCTTATCATATGGAACCCCTGTATAATGGTTGGATTAATGATGGGACGATCGCATCATATTATTTCTCTCATGTAATTGCACCCAAAAGTTAATTATTTTATTCCTTTATTATTTTTGAATTAAATTTTTTTTTAATAATTTGATGATGCATGAACCTCAAGTTGCAAATTAATTTAATGATTATATATATGATATTTAAAATCGAAAATATCCAAGATGAACAAGTAAATGGGCATGAAGCCACTAGCTAACACTCTAGTCAACTCTATCATAAAAGTAAAAAGGCACGCATAGAATGTTTGATGGCTTTCTCCATTTTCAGAATATGATCAAGACAGTGATACGTAGGCAAAATCAAAAAGCATCCACAAATCTTTGATAGAAGTATACATGCATGCATGTGTAGAAATTAATATAGTGGAATTAATTAGGTCATATTAGAACAAAGGGAGGTCATAGAGTGCATGAGCTAGATATGGGATAAGCATTCAAAATTTGACTACTCAGAATAGCTTTTTATAGTTAAGGCTTTTCCTCTTTCATTAATTGGCTAAACTGTGAAAACTTTGCTTCCAAGCTATTTGTATTGGAATATGAGGAAAACCCATTATATATAAGTAGGGTGTTTATGATTTGGTTGGTTTATACTAATAATTTATAACCAAACCACTAAAGTCGGTTTTAAATAC
>CATIWF010142855.1:0-61974 GCA_949630135.1 Balakata baccata
CCATACCAATATAAAACCTAACTATTGACTACTCCAACTGGCCTAAAGATTATTATCGTCGAGTTAGTTGACTTGGGAATATGCATTAATCTAATGAGAACTGTTAACCAGAGTACCAAAACATAAAGAAGAAATCAATAGTATACCCATGCCAGAGCAGCCTCTACAACTGTTCCAACGGTCCAGAATGCTTGGAAAATAACCATCCAAGTGCCTCTTTTTGGTGCAGGTACAAACTCTAAAAACCAGGATAAGAGCACAGGACCACCTCCCAGACCAAGGCCAACTAAACAACGAGAAAGAAGCAATGCAACATAATCTGGGGCAAAGGAACTCAAAAATCCAGCTCCAGAAGTAACTATGGCTGTAACCAGAAATCCCTTCCTGAACAAATAAAAAACCAAGAAAACACATTAACTAGCTACCAATTCATAAATAAATTATCGAGTACAGAATTAGTGGAAGAAAGATATGTAGCATTTATTTTCAATATTTAGCACATGGCGAATTTCAACTGAAGACCTCTTTTGAGGAGCAATTTGCTTTCCAACAAAATAATATCTTAAATAATAGCTGCAGATTATGTTATTTGACAAAAAACAACAGTTGAATGAACTGATTAACCACCTTTTTATAACAAACTTCTGGGTTAGACCAAAAAATATAAAACTTGCCCTTTTTTGGACAGAAATCAAATAATCTTTCTCTTGTAATAGGCAAAACGAACAATACATTGAAGCCTAGGATCTCAAACCTCGCCAATACCCAATCTATGACCCCACAACCAACCTGTTCGTAGATGTTCATACAAGATTGGTGGAGATGTTACCAACACAGAACAGAAGTCTATCTGTTTGTAACTTTTTCAAAAGCAAAATAAATTATTAAGAGGCTTAAGATCTCTGTCTTTATGTTTTCCTCTGATCAAAATAAAGAAAAATAATATATTAAGCATATATGTAATTTAGAAATGAAGAAAAAGAAAAGTGATGGAACAATGAAGTAGGCACAGTATAGAGATATATGTAACAAAAAAGAAGAATAAAATGAATGCCCACCTTCTTCCATATTTATCTGAAACTAAGCCCCATGAATATGCTCCAACCAACATACCAACAAAAACTATACTGGTTATTAGGCTTTCTTGCTGAGAAGTAAGATTCCATTCCTGCTGAACTGCTGTCCCAACAAATGAGAGAAGCATCATTTCCATTGCCTCTGAAATCCAACCCATGCCACTATAAAAAAGCACAAGGTATTGGAATTTTCCAAAACCCACTACCAAAAGAGCTTCATCAACAGTGTATCCTGGTTCTCCATCTGCCATCTACAATCATAGAGAGTAAGACACTTAATACAAATGTAAGTAGGCCTGGCTGCTCAGTTGTATACTATAATGGGAAACAACTACCTTACATGTATAGATAAATAGTTACATGGTTGATCAAGCATTTTGGCTCATATAACATTACAGAGTGCCAGAACAAGGATAAAATAATCATAGAAGGCACTCCAGTAAAAGAGAGAATAACTATTTCTCATGTGAGTCTTCTCTTATAGTTTTCTTCCTTTTTTGTCAATCAGGAGGTAATTTATATAACACGCAAAGAGGTTGTGAGATATTTAGCGATAGATCATATTAAATGGCTAATGTTAATGATAACATGGATACATTTTCGGATTGGAGGCCTTGATATCCGATCTTCTTATCCAGGGCTAATTGCACAAATGGTATCAAATCTTGTCACTTTATTACAATTTGGTACCAAACCTTTTAATTGTTATTGATTGGTACCAAACCTTTTATTAATGTTGTAATTCGATACCAAACGTTTTAATTGTTACAAATTGGTACCAAACCTTTCATTAATGTTGCAATTTGGTACTAATTTTTAATTTCCAGCACCGGAAAGATGATGTGGCATGTTATGTCACTGTATTATCCATGTTAGATTTATTCTCTCATAAAAACACACTAAAAAATGCGATGTTTTCAAAGATTAAAGAAAAATAAATTACACAAATAAATTACAAAAAGGAAAATAATTCATCCAATCGTCGCCGGTTTTGAGTGTGTTTTTATTAGGGAATAAGCTGACGTGGATAATAGAGTGGTGTGGCATACCATATCATCTTTCTAGTGCCAAAAATTGAAGATTGGTATCAAATTACAACATTAATGAAATGTTTGGTACCAATTTGTAACAATTAAAAGATTTTGTACCAAATTGCAATATTAATGGAAGGTTTGTATCAATTTGTAACAATTAAAAGGTTTGTATCAAATTATAACAAAGTGGCAAGGTTTGATACCATTTGCACAATTACCCCCCTTATCTACCTAAGAATCCTAGCATTTGTAGGGAAGTCGATCACTGTGTTTTCAAACCCTTCCTTGAACTCTTTTCTCTCACGATGCTCATTGTTAAAATGAGAATAGAATACTCTATTCCTCCTCTACCACCCCATTATTAAATGTTAGATGTTGCAGTTGAAGTCGGTAGATAATAGATTTTCAATTGGAGAGAACGTTCTGTCGTTTTTCATTTTTGCCCAAAACAACATCTGCCGAATCTTATGTTCCTATCCTAATCATGATCATCTAGCAAATCAAAGAAATCATATCAGACGAGGCTCCAGTTATAATTGCTACTGCATAAAGGATTTGTCAACCAAAACAATTTAAACGTACATAATAGAATACAAAGACAAAAAGGAAGCAAAAGATAAAAGAAATGTCAACGGATAAGGGTAACACTAACCTGGGCAAAGATTCATTAAAGAAACGACAACGGTAAATCATCAACACACAAACGCGTTCAAGGACCCAGAAATCATTTGAAAAATTGAAAAAAAAAAAAAAAGAAGAAGAAGAAGAAGGGAAGAGAATAAGCGAAAAGGTAATCGTTTGAGAAGGAAAATAAACCTCATGAGAGATGATAAATGCAGATCCATCTTCTTCTTCTTCTTGTTGATGTGGATGTTTATGCAGAATGGTTGCACGAGAATTAGATAAAGGAGACCTGAAAAAATCAAGGAAATTGAGATATGCGTGTAAGAAGAGGCTAGTGGATTGATGAGGTGGTGATGGATGTAATGTTTTGGGGATTTGTCTGCTCATTTCAAAGTTGTTCGTAAGTTCATGTGATATATGATAACAAACAAATATTTTGGTGTCTCAATTCTCTTTTCCAACTTGTTGGGATTGAATTGATTTGATTCCTCCTATTCTTCTCTTCAATTCAAATATATACAGTTAGGAATTTGGATCTTCCGCCCTTTATTTGATTTTTCTTTTTTTCCAATCCAATCCAATACTTTTTACTTTCTTGTAGAAATATTTAGGCTTCGCGGGATGAGGAGAGAGATGATCCTCATATCCCTTTCTACTGCAGCAGGAAATTCTCATCTCGATTCCTATTATATCAACGGGGATAGATTTGTTCCATCTCTATTCCGCGGGAATATGTATGTCTGATGATTTAGATTCCGATCGTGCATAATTATAATTAGATGCACTGATTCAATCAAAGTTTAAACTTTAAATTCAATAAAAAATAATAAATTATAAAAAAAAATAAGTAGGAATATTGGTATATAAGAATTAAAAAATTTGGTCCAAGAACCGAAAAAAATTTTACTCTACGAACAAAATGGGTATTTTTTTATTTATTGAGAGAAATTATATAAGAATTAAGAAATTGATCGGTGGAAATATAATTTTTCATAATTAAAATTTAATTAAGATTAATTAAATAAATCAACCAATGAGAAAAAAAGATTAAGTTAAGCAGTGGGATCCACACATTCTAATTTTGGTATAAAAATCAATTTTGATGGCAAGTTCATCATTTAATCTAAAGTCAACATCTTTCTCAATTTCTCTTCCTTGTAGCTGGCCACTTTACCATCTCTAACCCCTATTTTTTTTTTAATTTTCCAAAAAGAGTAGAAAAGAATAATTTAATAAAAAGAAATCAAAGAATTAGAGAAATTATCCATAAATGTGAGTTTCTTCATCTTAAATTCAATTTTTTTATATGTATTTGAGCTTCTTATAGTTGATTGATATGGTTGGAAATGGTAGATTAGGGTTTGCTTGAAGTTGTATAAACTTGTGTTGTTTTGTGTTGGAATAATGGATAAATGTTGGTTTATATGTGGGAAGTAATGGAATGAGCCTAGGTGGTTGTGGAAGTTGATTTTGCGTATTGAAAACTAAATAAACATAACCTAATTGGATAAGTAATGGGCTGCCCTATGAAGAGGAATTAGAGAGGAAGATGATTAGAAGTGCTAGATGGTAGTTATGTGACTAGAAGATAATGATGTTATGGAAAATGACTTGAATGTTAAGGGACTGTTTTGTTTGTCCTAAATAGAGGGAATGACATTAGATTAAAATGAATACGAATAAGGTAAAAAGATGAGGGAATAAACTTATGAAAAAGGATAGATAAGCATTAGAAATACAACATATTGTTCATGCATAAACAATAGTTGAATGTGTCATTTAGTTATATTATTTTCTTTTTATTAAGGCCAAACAAGTAGCCACTAAGAAGTAGATAAACACAAGAAAAAGACTATCTAGCAAAACAAGAAAATGAAGAAAAAGAGAGGATTTGGGGATGTATAGGTAAGTATTTTTTCGATAAAAATCTTGTATGTCATAAATTGTGAATTTGTATAAAATATATGTTATGCATGTGACTTGAAATGCTATGTGTGAAAAATGTTTGTCAATAGTATTTTGTATTAAATTAGTGTGAAATATTGAGTTTTATGAATGTATATGTAATATTATTCAATTTGTAAAATGTGCATAAAACCACATAATGCCAACATAGTAAGAAAAAATGTTTGACTTGGATTACGAATTAGACATGTGGCAATATGGATAAAAAATAGAGTTCAAGTGACTAAATAAACCAAAAATAGTTGTAAGACGCTAAATGGCGAAAACAAATATCTTTAGAGGGTTGTGTATGACTTAAGCCAATAGAATTCAATTAAAATTCAAAACATTACAATTTTTCAAAACAAATAGTTTAATATAACTTTCGGAATACATTGGATATATGTTAGGGGTATCTTGGATATATTTTGAAAATTTTTTGAAAACATTACAGAAATACTTTGGGTATATCTTGGGATACTTAGGATATATCTAGAGAATTCTCAAGATAAGGCATTTCCTACGAGAAATTTCTTGGAAATACCTTAGGGATATCTTAAGTATACATTTATAAATTCTAATGGGAATATCCTGGAGATACCTTGATTCAATCACACAAAAAATTCAAAAAAAAAATAATTCACACACTAAATTCATTCATAAATAGCAAAAAGCAACATTTAAATAAACTTATAAGCATGCATTGTAAAATTTCATTTTTGAACTCATAATTATCGTCATCCCCTGTGTCCTCGAGAAAGTACGGGCACAAGTGAATCGGAGGAGCTAGGCTAGGCAACCAAAGTGCCAGTGTCTAGCTGCGACAAAGATGTCTTCCCGACGATGATGCATTACTGGAGGCAGCTCTCTCGGTGGCCATGACACAAGAGGCGGAGAAGGAGGTAAGATCAAAAATTTGTCACTACCACAACCACCTGAAAATCGACCAATTACTATCACCTTTACACTTGATCGGCGTGGATCGACGGATAGTGGAAGAGTTTTCTTTTACTCTCTAAAAATAAAAATTTTTAAAAAAATCAGTACAAACAAATAATTTTCAATAGAAATAAAAAAAATAAAAAACTAGAAATAAAAATGAAAAAATATAAAACTTTCAGGAAATCATGAAATTTTTTCAATTTAGAGATTGATCGTATGGGGCCCTTTTCCGAGTTGAGCCTTAAACATAGGTCTGGAAATTTCGAAAATTTCCACGACGAAATAAATAAATCACATTTTTATAACTAACCAGCAAAATAAATAATGGCATCATATATAATATGGATGATATAAATAACTAATAAAACAAATAATGACGTCGTTTTTTTTTCTCAATTTTGTCGGATTTTCTTTTGTCCAAGTAGTGACTGGTAAGTATTTTCCAATTTTGATTTTTCTAGAATAGTCCAATTTTATTAGTAGGGCTGGAAAAAGAAAAGAGCATAAAAAGGGGGTTTTCATTTGGAAAATCTTAAAAATAAGCGGATAAGTTTTTATCTGTCGCTTGAACACTGTATGATATTAAATGAGATAAAGAGTTTTTGTTTTTGTTTTTTGGTTGACAAGGAAATGAGATAAAAGAGTTCCAGTTAAATTATAAAAAAGAAAAAAGAGAGAAAATAGGTAAAGAGATTTACGCAATCTTCACACTGCGGCTGAAATAAATTTACATTGCAGCTGTTATCAGTCAGTGTAAATTTATAAATTATCTAAGATATTATATATTCATTGTCAAAAAAAAAAGAAGATATTATGTATTCAGTATTTAATGAAGTTCATCGACTAAACATTTTTGAATTTGACTTGTTAAATTATATATAATATTTAAGGTGCAAATTTCCACTATATATGGTATATATAGTCCGAAAATCAAATAGCACCCTAAAGTTGATATTGGCTTAATTGAGCTCTCAAGGTTTATTTTCGGACAACAGCTGTTTTTGTTGAACTGAGGAAGAAGCAAGTCGCAAATTAAATGCAGCAGAATTTATAATATAAAATTGCATAATTATCCGCAGCAGAGCAAGAATTGGAGAGGAGTGATAAGTTACCAAACTGGTGCAGAGACGGAGAGATTGTAATTTGAGGACACTGACAGAATGACTAATTGGGTACCAGAAAAGAAATTAGTGGGCCAAGTAAGAGAGAAATTGGTTGATCCAGCGAGGAGAAGACCCCACCCCACTAAAGGCATCCACTTGACACTCCCAGAAAAGATTGGTCCGTTTCCATTCTCCGTCAGTCTTTTTTTATTATTTGCCCGCCCTTTGGGCATGTCTTAAGTGTAATGATGATTAATTTAATTTGTATTACTACATAATCAACTTTCTCCTGTTTTTAAAATCTCCCATCACCAAATTATAATCAACTTGTTTGATCTAGTCTTGACATTAATCAACTTGTGTGATGTGGCCATTGCTAATGACGTTTACTTTTATATATATATATATCTGTCATCCTTACTAAATTGAATCGTCTCCAAGTCAGTCATAGGATCTTCGTCGCCATCTATGTCCATTGCGCACTTCGATATTCCATTTGTATAGTTTTTTAACTGCTATATTTATGTCAAATATTTTGAAAGCATGAAATCATGCATGCTTCTTAATTCTTAAATGGGATCAATAACAGTTTTGGCAAAATATTAATATTTTTCCCAATAGAACACTGGGCTAATTGACAAAAGTCTTTAATTTGGTCGCCTTTCTCAATGACACACATCCGCTGCTAATTCCAGGGACTACTGCGTCGAATAGATAGTAATAATAATTTGCTAATTATAGGTATTTATGCAAGTATAGCCAAAACAAAGAGTTCATATATCTACTACAACCAAAAATAGGGAAATCTGAACTTTATTTTCGAATGTAGAACATGCGTAAAAAGGACAAAAAGAAATGAATGATATATAATTATGTAATTCTGTGGTGTACATAGTGTAATTTATACTCAGAACTATTGAATTATTAATTTTTAATTTTATCCATTAATTATCAATGATAAAATTAAAAATTAATGACCTAATAATTTTAAAACCATAGATTACAGCAGGTGTACAGGTCTGAAGATCCTATTGTACCCGGTGGTGGCATGGCAACTGGCAAGGGAATGGTCCCTTCTTTTGGGTACGCACCATCAGCTTAGCTTTTTAGCTAGTGAAATAGACACCACAGTTTGGCAATTCATGCGTGTATATATATATATACACAATCTTTCCAATTTCAGCCATTTGCATGTGGTTAACTTGTCTTCTTCACTTTCTCTTTCTATATATATATATGATATTCACATATGTTATTGCTGTGAGCTTAATTAAGAAAATAAACTACAATTAATCCTAATCCTGTGGCAAACTTAATTAGTTATATCATTCAGATAAATTTATTGAAATGTGGAATTTCTTTTCCGGCGGAATGGTAACTAAATTATTCTCTTCAAATTAATTATTGTGGCATCTTTAATTTGTACCAGAATATATATATATATACAATGATCATTCATTATAAGTTTAAAATTATAATGAATGGTCATTTTTTTTCCATATCACATAATTTCTAAGAAATTCAAATTAGTAAACCATATTCAGATATAGCATTTTTTTTTTTTGTACAACCGGTTCAGACTTTTATATCCGGTTGACAGCGGGTATATTCAACTAACATTTTAAAAGATTTAAATATATTTAAAAAATTAAGTGATATTCAATTAGTATTTATAAAAATTAAATAAAAATTAAAAAATTTTTAATTAGAATTTCTAAATACTTAAAAAAAAGTCTATAAAAATAAGATAATATTTGATTATAATTTATAAATACTATAAAAGTAAAATGGTATTAAAAAAATCACTAACTTTTATAAAAATCAGACTTTTATATACTTTTAAAAAAAATTTATGTGATACTATAAATACAAAATTCTAATTTTTTTCTCTCATTTTCTCATAAAATTTCAATTTTTTGTGGAGCAGTAAATCTACTTGGAAGAAACTACCCCAATATTCCTTTGCAAACACCAAGTTTTCAGTCTCCATCACTCTCCCGCCTCAATCATCTTGCTTTGCCGTTGCTTTAACAAGCAGCTCCTCCACACCGACATAAATTACTCACAGCATCACCCCGCCTTAACATTAAATTCCTTTAACGCAAGGCTAGTTCCATTCCTTTCAATTTTTACTTTTGAATTTTCATTAATAAGTTATACATTAATATTTATTTCCTTGTAATTTATTGAGTTTATGATATGTGATTAGTCTAGTTATTCATTTTATACTATAACTCTTTAATTTTTATTATATGAGAAATATAAATTTATTGCATCAAAATATGTATTTATCTAAATTAATAAAAATTCAAAAATTATTAAAAAAATTAAAATAAATATATATACTATATTGAAATCAATAAAATAATTGTTATATAAATATATAGTAATATATATATATATATATATAATTGATGAGATTTATATGGTTATATAACTACTGACATGTATTAATTTTAATATTAATGTTGGCTAATAATTGTCATATATATATGTGGTCATTTAACTATTAGCATTTATATAACTATATAACTATTGACATTTATACTACAATATTGAGCATATATGAATGCTAATTAAAATTAAAATTTTAAAATATTTTTTGGTACATGAGTTGGTTAGCTTTATGTACAAATCTTTGTTTTTTTAGTTTTTTCTATGTAATTAGTTTTTTCGGTATAAATATTTGTATTTTTATATTATAACTCTTTATTGATTATTTTAAAATTTTATTTTTATTGTATAAAAAATAAAAATTTATTGCATCAAAATATGTATTAATTTAAATCAATAAAAGTTGGTTAATGTACATCAATGTCTATAAAAATACACCCCCGATGCTAAAACTTAAAAAAAATAAAAAGAACATGAATCATTGATAGAAAAGAGGTAGGTTTATGGGTTTGATCGATGAGAAGAATTTAAAATACAGAAAATTTCGAGTTTATTTTTAATGCTGCTATTAAAATTGGCCCTAATTCACGTTTATTGACTTTTCACTTTTCTAAAGTTCGGTGTTGAACAAACTTACAATTCCTCTAAGTGCATGTTTTATTCAAGACAAAAAGTGAATAATGGTCTATTTAAAAATTTCTCAATACCTAAACGTAAAATGGTGGTATACAAAAGTAATTTATTCTTGAAAATTTTACCAAAAAAAAAAAAGGGTTAAAAATGTCGTCTCTCAAAATGTTTTTAAAAAATCCACGGTCACAAAGATTTTTTTCAAAAATGCTGCCTACACAATTTTTTTTTCAAAACTATAGAAAATTAAAATTTACTACAAAATTAATGAAATTGAAGTTACAAAAATTTTATAAAAAATTTACTTAATGTTTGTTCAAATTATACTTAAAATTTACCCAATATTTACTAGAAAATTAATGAAAGTTGAAATTACACAAAATTTACTCAGTATTTACCAAGGTTTACCAAAGAATTACTCAAAATTTACCTAAAATTTATCCAAAATTCATCAAAGGTTTACTATAAAATTAATAAAAATTGAATTTACAAAAGTTTTATCAAAAATTTACTCAATATTTACTTAAGTTATATCAAATGTTTACAAGAAAATAAATAAAAGTTGAAGTTATACAAGATTTATCAAATATTTATTTAAACTTTACTCAAGTTATACCAAAAGTTTATAAGAAAATTAATGAAAGTTGAAATTACATAAGATTTACTCAATATTTACAAAAATTTACTTAAGAATTATACAATGTTTATCTGAAATTTACCAAAAAATTAATTAAAATTATAAAAAATTTATCCAAAACTTATCCCAAGGTTTACTCAATGTTTACTTAAAATTTATTACAAAATTAATGAAAGTTGAAGTTACATAGAGTTTTTCCAAAATTTATCTAATATTTACTGTCAAATTAATGAAAATTGAAGTCACAAAATATTTATTAAAGATTTATTCAAGTTATACCCTAGATTTACTAAATATTTATGAGAAAATTTATCAGAGTTAAAATTATATAAGATTTATCTAAAATTTATCCAATATTTAATCAATATTTATCCAAAATTTACTTAATATTAAGTCAATTTTTCAACTAAAAATTATAAAAAATCTATCCAAAATTTACCAAAATAAATAATTTTAATTAAGTTAATTAAATATAAATTTATATATATATTTTTGTAATTAAATTTTTTTTAAAATTTATTTTGGTAATAAAATTAATTAAATTTAAATTTATATATTTTTTTTACTAATTAAATAATAACTAAAAATAAATAAATAAATAAATAAATATATATATATATATATATAAAGTGATGATAAATTTTATAGATAAAATTTAAAAAAAATTTCAAATCTTTCAAAAATTTTGTAGATAAAATCATATTTTGTAGGTAAATTTCCCTTTATTCTAAAAGGAAAGTGCGTGTTGTACTTTTTTCAATAGTTAATTGAGTAGAAATAAGAGATCAGGAGGCCCACTCTGTCTCTTCAATCATTCCACACACACACGTATATATATATATATATAATTGCGTAATGCTTTTGATTACGTACTGTACTAAACAAGTTCAATTTTTTTTTTCTTTAACATGCCCAATCCATGGATCCAATTTTTAAAGTTTTCATTTCTAAATGCATTTTATTGATTTTTTTTTTAATTTTGAATAAAAAGGACGATGATAGCAAATTAGCAATAGTTACTGATATAGTGTTATTATAGATTTTAATTGGACTTTAAAAAATAAATTAAAATTTCTCAATTTATTTATTACAAAAAAAGTCCAACTTTCGAGTTGAAGACTTAAAATTCTTTCCAAGACCAGTGCTATATTCTTCCATTTGAATATCTTTTCTAATTCAGCCTTAAATAAAAAAGATTCAATATTAAAATCGAATCCAAATCTACAAGCTAATTGCGATCTTTAATTATGGTCTCAAACATATAGGAGTTTAGGCAATGTCATACTTATATTAGTTTTAGAATTTTGAATACACACCAAGCTGAATTACACCCTATGCATAAAGTTCTTATCTAAGTATATAAGCAAAAAAATTCGGATGGACGTCTTAGACTAGGTGAGTAGTTCAATATAACTCTAACTAGTTATTTTATATTAAAGTGTAATAATTATTTAAGGGGGTATTTCAAATTCTAAAAATAAATTTTAAACTTTTTTATTTAATTGATTGATTTTATTAATTTTTTATATTTTTTTCAAACGTATTTTTAAAAATAATATTTATATATGTTTCTATCCAAAAATAAAAAATATAACTTTTTTTTTCAAAAAATGATTTTTTCCGAAATTGACCCCAAACGGATCCTTAACTGGATTCGATAACAAAAACTGTTAAATCCGATAATTTATTTTATTACATAGTTTTTTTTTTTAATTTTAATCACGATCTCTAAATTATAAAGAAAATGAATTAATTAAAGACTGACATCAGCAAGCTTCAATAGAAATCTTTTTTTTTTTTTTTTTGAGATAAATAAGAAACTGAGTGTTGGGATGGTCCTCTGCATCAGACAAACTGATTTCCCTCCCAATCAATTGGAGCGTGACATTCGCTCATCTTCAAATCGAGTGAGACAAAGCAGTCCAACAATATTATCAATGATGAATCATCAGCCTTCGTTCGGGAAGAAATACAACTGCATTATTGGAGCATTGGATGGTCCATGCAATTGGACGATAATGGTAAAATGTTGGATCCCACAGCCAGGTTGCTAAAATTTTATTTATACCTTTAAATATATTTTATTTCTATAATTTAAATCAATTTCAATCGGTCGATTCCAATTAATATTTTAATATATTATATTAAATATTAATAATTAAATTATTTTTTATCGTTAAATAAATTAAATTTTATTATTATAAATTAATTAATATTAAAAGTAATAATTTTAACATTAATAATTAACATTAATGTTTATTAAAATTAATAATTTTAATATTAATATTTTAATATATTATATCCAATATTATTTATAAATATGTTTGTTTTATTAAGTATAATTAAATACTTAATTAAATAAATAATTAATTATATTAACCATTAATTACATATTTATTAATTTTAATTATATAAATAAATAATTATATTATTCATTAATTTTATTTAAATTATTATTAAATAACACATGTAGATCGATAACTATTTTTTTAATCACTTAAAATTATCTTTCCCTATTTGTTAAACTTGAAAACTTGTAAAATTATAAGTAGGGTCTCTATTCATGTAATTCAATTTGCAAGTGTCATATAAGATGTTGAAATTGACTTTGATAGCTGATAAAGATGCTCTTAGAGATTATATATATTGGCTCAAAAGCTAAAATATTTGTATCCAAATTTTTATGATTCTAAAATCATGAATTAAATGTTAGAATTTGTTATATAATTATTCTAATTTCAAATTTTGATATTCAAAAATTGGAAATGAAATGCATATATTCAAAAAAAGACATGTGCAGTAAAGAAGTATATTATAACATCAATATAAAATTGATTTGTGTTTAAAACTAAAGCTCAAAATACAAAAGTTTTAAAAATAAAATATATTTTCAATAGTAAAAAAAAAGATGTATTTGAGTATTCTAATAGAGTATTTTAGGAATATGATAATTGACTATCTAACAGTTTGTTCACTGAAAACAAAATAACGGCTATTTTTTTTGGAAAAAGAAAATATATATCTATTGACTAGTTTTTCTTTTCTAAACTATAAATACCAATTGGAAGAATATTTTTATTGTTGGAAAATTAAAGATTTCACGAGAAAAAATAACTTTGCATTTCCTAAATCAATTTCCTTCCATTTGAATTTCATTCTTAGATATCATTCATTTTGACTCTGGATTTTTTTATAAAATTTGTACTTTGAGTTTAATAGTGAATTATTTGAGTCATAGTTTGCAAGTTTGGCTAGAAAACTTGTTGTTAGATTGTTTAGCACTTTAGGTATAAAAGCTATTTAAGTTTTATTTTGTAAAAACTCGGACTTGGATTTGAGAGCATATGTTTTAAAAGTCTAAGACTGTAATTAACTTTATTCTTACCATTGAAAAAAATCCTTAATAGATGGGTACCCAGTAAATTAAATATGGTCAATTTTAAAAGTCTATATATTTTTAAAAACTAAATTCATACCCTCCTGAGCTATTTTGTTACCTACAATATCCCGCGCGGGCCGCGGCCAAATAGCCAATACCAAACGCCAGCTGCCTCAAGCCTTCACTCCGGAAGGAATCCAAATTCTATATTCTTTCGCCAAATACAATTTTGAGACAGAAAAGGAGATTTTGGATTCCGTTTCAATTTTATTACATATATACAACGTTAGATTCGAAGCGAACACCACATCATCATTGTTATGTCGCTTAATTAAATATTATTGTGTTCCGTCTTTGAATCTTATCTCTCATCTCCTTCAATAACAGCAACTAATACCCTCAGGTCAGTCTCCTTCTCTTCTTCTATCTCCTCTTATCTACTTCTTCTTCCATGTTTGTGGTTTTCACTTCACTACTTTTTTTTTTTGAGGTGGAAAACGAGCTAGTTTTAGGTGGTTTCCTCTGTTTTATGAATTTCTGTGATAAGTCGTGTGCTTCTGCACATCGATTCGTTTGGAAATGCCATCATGTTATCCTTATAATTTTCGTCAATTTTCGCTCAAGTGCAAGCTACGTGAAAAATGAGCTCAAAGAGTGTTGCAATGATTTTCTTTTTGTTATAATTATTATCACCAGTACCATGATGTGGTCGTCTGTTTGATTGTGATTTCCAAGTGTCAGAACAATGACAGGTAGGCTTTCTCCGCATGGCTAGAAATTTACCAATTGGTATTGATAGAAAAACAAGTAAATATGGTGCAGAAGAAGGATGTTCTTTGCTTCATTTATGTGCCTTTCTTTTATTATTTATTTACTTTGAAATCTTAAATGATTTTTGTTTGTTTAAATTTATATAAAGCTTTTTTTATTGTATTTGTGGAAAGTAGGCAGTTAGGGCCAATATTTCGGGTAAAAAGAGCTTTGTCTAATTTTGGGGATTTTCAAGAGTTGTGGTGATGGAAGTAGCAACAAGTACTTATAAACACTTAGCCTGAAGTGTTTGCACCAATCAGAAACAAAATAGAAGATTGTGGTTATGACACTTTTTGCAGGGAGTAATGGGTTTGACAGCTTTTGACTGAAAATAATGTTTGGTGGTTATGGAGTTGGTTGGAAGTTTCCGTCCCTGAAGCCTATCTAATAGGCTAATAGGCTTCAGTGGTATCTCTACTGTGTTTCTTTAGGCAGTGTTGTTATTTCGTAATTTTTATCTACTTACTGTACTGATTCTCCCCATTTCCCCCAAGTGAAGCATCTCTGACTTCGACTCTTCCAGGCACTTCAGAGCAAGGATTCAGGTCAAGTCCTTAATTGTTTCATTTGTATCGCTTGGCAACCCTTGCTTCCTTGTATAGAAGTAAAATGGTATTTTAGCTTATTCAATTGATCTCAGCTCCAAGTTTCTCTGTCTATTTCAACTTTTTATGTTTCGCCTCTGCAAATTTTTGAATAAATCAATTCATGGGAACTGTTGGATGGTGAGGTAATTGTTCTCTTGGAAGCCAATGTAGGATTTGTTTTCTGAAGATTTCAGGAAACCTAAAATAAGTGTACAATTACTGGACACCTTATAGATATGCATATCAGACAGAGGAATTAATATTTTATATGGACAGGAGAAGGCTTTAAAAGCTAGCCTTATTTCAGAGAAAAAAAAGTTCTTTAGTTCCTAGTTTGGAGCAGAGATTAGCCGCTGATAGGGGCTGATTGATGCATTTAAGATGCGCAGCATATACAGTGTGTCGCTAATAGGGGTTAATTTTTCCTATTAATTTTCTGACTAAACTGTGCGTCGAATTGCAAATTACGGTTGTGGTTTGCAGCTATCTAAGAATAGGGAACCTAAAGCCAACCCTCAAAACATTTATCTTGAATTTAGACTGGCTAATAGGTTATAGAGTGGCCCTCATGTAGGATTAATGACAAAGAGGGGGCATTATATTTTGCGATAGATTGGTTCTCCACAAACAATAATTA
Organism: Balakata baccata; assembly: GCA_949630135.1. Taxonomy (NCBI): domain Eukaryota; kingdom Viridiplantae; phylum Streptophyta; class Magnoliopsida; order Malpighiales; family Euphorbiaceae; genus Balakata; species Balakata baccata. The sequence continues at coordinate 15,801 of CATIWF010142855.1, forward strand.
GGACTCATCAAGTGACTTTATTTGATATGAAACGAATTAATTTTTGCGTATTGAGAATCATTCTGAAATTTTTTTGTAATTCGGATATAATGTACTCTCTTCTGTTTAAGAACCGGTTGTTTGGTTTACAGGTTCTTGCTGGGAGAAGGTCATTTGCTGTTAACTTGATTATAGGTGTCATGGAGTTCCAGAAGTGTATAGTGTTTGAGTCCATTCTTTCTGTATAATGCAGCTGATAGTTGGTTGATGGTTCTTTGTTACCAAAAAAAAAATAAATAAATAACCTGATTGTTGAAGCAAGTTTTTGGTCACAGAAATGTCACGCCTTGTTGCTAACGAAAAAAGAAAAACGACAGCACTAATTATATAAAATTGGATCTACATGATTGTACTGGTGGATTTGGACACTGAAACTTTGACCTTTCGTTATATCATTTCCATCTCTAAAAGTTTTACCGAGTGGCATATAATAGGTGGATAACGATCAAGCTGTCGCTATGAATAGCCATGGTGTTGTATCATTAACAAAAAAAGAGCCTAGCAAAGGAATTACACGGGCATATTTAACTGTTTCTTCTCCACTTCATGATTTTTTAAGCATCGAGTCAGGTCAAAGTTCTTTGACCGGCGATTGTTCCTCTCCGCGTCCATCCTCCTTCATACAGACAGAGTCTCTGAGCTCTCCAAATAATATGCGAGCATCTACAGTTCAACCTCCAAATTATTGTTTAAAATCTGGACCAGATGGACTTCTGCCTCCTGGTTCTAATGTTCAAACTTGCAAAAACACATTTCAACGCTCTTCTCTGTTCTGCACCAGCTTATACTTGTCATCTTCGTCCAGCTCTGAAACTAATCGGCAGCTTGGAACTTTGCCATTTCTTCCACATCCACCCACACACAGCCGCTCTATTTCTGCTGTTGGTTCAATAAAGTCTCCCCTACTTATTAGTGGGAGTATAAGCAATTCATATGATGCGGAGGAGCAACATTCAGATGCTCTCATGAAAGATTTCCTTAATTTACCTGGAGACGCTATAGAGGCTAGATTTCATGGTATGACTTGTGCAAGTGATAATTTAGCACTTGCAGAGCAGTTGGAGCTACAGTTTTTATCTGATGAACTTGACATTGCTATAACAGACCATGGAGAAAATCCCAGGCTTGATGTAAGTATAATGCAGTTGTCATTTGTTATCTTCAGGTTAAAAATTGATGTATTAAAAACAATATTTATCTTAGGAATATTTCATTTTCAATAAAAAGGGTTAATCTTTTGCAGTATATCATTAAGTCCTAAGTTTTTCAATCGAATTTGGAGCGAAGTACATGGATTTGCATAAATTCTATTGACTGGTGCTTTTCTTTGGATCCTGATGTTATCTAGGAAATATATGAAACAGTTGAAGCATCAAACCGAAATATAGGGTTGCCATCCAATCAGAATTTCGCTTCTTTGACACCACCAGTTGATGCTCTTTCAAGTCACCCCTCTCCTGGGCCAGCTTCAGTGCACAAGCCAAGGATGAGATGGACACCTGAGCTTCATGAATGTTTTGTCGATGCTGTCAGCAAGCTTGGTGGAGCTGAAAGTATGCTATGCTGCGTATTTTATCTAATGAGTATTACGGTTCTAATTTAGGCTTATCTATTTTAGTTATAGGAGTTGATTCGTAAATATTATTTGTTCTATGGCTATTTTGGCACATTCTTACGTTCAAGTTTTTTTTAGATGATTGTGTTTGCTTCATTTTTTTTCCTTAGTTTTATGAGATCCTTGATTTGTTTTTGAAATGTAGAGGCCACTCCAAAGGGTGTGCTAAAGCTAATGAAGGTTGAAGGTTTGACCATTTATCATGTCAAAAGCCATTTACAGGTACCTAGCTAAATTTTTCTTGACTCGCATAAGCATGTTGATTTCACATGGCAAGATGTAAACTTCTTTCTATTTGTCTTGTTTTTCCCTCAGAAATATCGAATTGCGAAGTATTTGCCAGAGAAAAAAGAAGGTAATTCATAATTGAAAGAAATAATGATTATCATTGCCATTTTATTATCTCTTATTTTTTAAAATCATTGTTTTTCTTAACATTCCAGCTGTGGAGCTGTTGTATGCTGTTTGTAAAACAGTTACTTTCTGCTAGTTGTTCAGGCAATATCATACTGCATAACTGAGAATGGTGTATAGAAGGCCTCTGCCAATCCCAAGCGATTTTGTATAGTGCTCATGTTTGGGGTATTGCCTTTTGCATCAGTCTGAGAGTATTATGGTCGATCAGTCCCTTGGGTTGGACTTATCTTATTCCTATTTGGCCAGGAGAAATGGAAAAAGTGGATGGGGTGTTAATATAGTAATATTTATAATTTAGGAAAACCATTCAAATAGAATTCAGGGAGGTTGCCTTGCATATGTTTGGTTTAGGTGTTTATTATGAGTTAGATCTTTTCAATTTCTTCCTGGGTAGCATGGACACGGATATATATACTGCACTTCATGTTTCTCTTCTTTTCCTCAGTGCCTCAAATTTCTCATGAGTCAGGCCAACTTTCTTGCTGGGAAAAAATGCATATTATCAGCCAATATAGTAATACTTGATTCATTCATGTTGCTTACAAATCACAATGCCAATCTGCTAATTATGAGGAGAAATTTAGAAATATAACTAGATCAATAGATAGAAACAATGGCGAATATATTCAGCTCTAGTACCACATTTGGACAAATCCTTGAGAAATTGATGACCCAGAAACAATGGAAGATAGATGAAAATATACCACCCAAAAATTAGAGAACGGAGGAATCTTCATAGAGTAATAACTTTTCTCTTCTTCCTACCCTACAAGTAAAACAATGCTACTTCGTTAATTACTCCCATTAATAGAAAATTACGAAGTAAATTAGAGCTCATGTGTAAGAACAATCTTAAATCCTAAAAATGTAACATTCCTTAAGAATCTTTCATAGATACATCTAGCTTTCCGTTAGTTCAATGACCGTTGGGTCCCATTGAGAGAGAATTTCCTTTTCATGTATCTCCTGGTTATTTTTATTATTTTAATGTTCCATGTCTTAAAATCATATATTTCTGGTTTTATTTGCAGAGTTAATTGTCCACTTCGAATGAGTGACAAATTGCTTTTCTTTTTGTTCTATAGATAAATGCTCTGAAGAAAAGAAAGCAAATTCAAGTAGCATTGAAACTGACGGACGAAGAAAAGGGTCAATATCATATACATACAATATCTGTTTGCTTTTGGAATTTCACATGCATAACTTTTTTTTTTAATGCTAAATAGTATGTAAGTTCATCTTTTTTAAAAAAAAAAAATTTCTCAATTTTTTTTTTGTCTCAGGACAATTCAAATTTCTGAGGCTTTGAGGATGCAAATGGAGGTGCAGAAACAACTGCATGAACAGCTTGAGGTATGCCAATTGCCACGTTTACATTAACAACAGAGCATGAATTCGGACAAGCTGAACAAAATATATAGATAATAAGAGGGATTTTAAGATTTAACGATTTCCCGCGTTTTCATCAGTTGCTCACAGTTGGTCATCTTCTTTCATATTGGATGGAAGGATTATGGTGTTTTTATTTCCTTGGCATAGGTACAAAGAAACCTTCAGCTTCGAATAGAGGAACATGCAAGATATTTGCAGAAGATCTTGGAGCAGCAGCAGAAAGCTGGCAGTGGTTTACTTTCTCCTAAGAGCGTGTCATCACTGAATCCACCTCAAGATTCCGAGCCGCCGTTGCCGTCATCAACAGTTGGAGCTCCACATTCCCAGTCAATCGAGTCAAAAACCGACTCTTCATTGCCATCATCTAAGAGAAGAGCAGCTGATAGCGCCGACTTTGAGGAACAAGCATTAGAGAAAAAGATCCGTCTAGAAGAGAAACCAGAATCAGCAACAGAAGAGGATGCAGCTGAAAGTCTTGTTCAATAACAACCAGCTTCAGACATCATTAACGTCCATTGTTTGTATATGTCCAACATTATATGGCTCTTGAAGACTTCTGAATCTGTTGTAAAGTAGCAATTGAATTGAAATTCGGTTTATTTGTATGGGTAAACATTTTGGAGTTTGGATTAAACTTGTAAGAGAAGCTGGCCTTGCAAGTTTGAATTCAATCCCACTTAAATATCATTTAAAACTGGTTTTCCTTTTATATGATAATTATTTTATTAGTAATTATTAGCAAGATATTTTATAATTATGGTCAGTTAACTTTGGTATTATTGAAGTAAAGTTATATTTTTTTGTGATATAAAAGTCACTTAACTATGGTTTAATTTCAGTAAAATTAATTTCGGCAATTTTTCATTAATCAACAATCGGAAAAGTCGTGCTAGTATTTCTATTGGCACATAAAACACGCTACATTATTGTACATGTTAAATAGAGATCTGACATTCCAATTGACACTATTTTTAATTTATAATGTTGACTTGAGTGGTGAGTTATAAACATACATAATATTATATTTGAATTGTACAATAACGTAACATATCTTATATGTCAACTGAAATACTGCACAACTTTTTCGGTTATTGACTATTAAAAAATTATCGAAAATAACTTTACTGAAATTAAAATATAATCAAATAATTTTTATGTGATAAAAAAAATTATGTGATTTTACTTTAATAATAAAGTTAAGTGACATACGTAAGACGATGTAAGAAATTAAGTAGTGGAATCTGGCTTGTCCACTGGTTGATTCATGAACTTTGGGCTAGTTGTCTATTTTTAGCTTTGCTCACCTCCGTAAATAAATTAAAAAAAGAAAAGCGGAATCTTATTTATCTCAACTTTTTAAAAAAAAATTTAAATATAGGTAATTGACGTGACCTGTTTTGTAAGAGCATTTTTATCCCTTAAAATCAAGGGCTGATGCACCTTGAGGGTAGCGGGTCCAATGACCCCATAAATTTTTTAAAATTTATAGAAATAGGTAGAATTTAATGAATATAAACTCTATTAAAAAATAAAATAGATTCCAATAAAAAAAACTGATGAGAAAAAAACTGATGAAAAAAATAAATAATATTACAGTAGTTAAATTTATTTTATATTACCTTATTCTATTTATATTAAAATATTAATAATTTAAAATAAATGAACTGTTAAAGTATAAATATTTTAATATATGTTAGGCAGAATTTGATAAAAAACAAGTAGAAAGTGTAGCATATATATATTAAGTTCATTATGTTGTTTTTTTCTTCTCTTTTGTGAGTTATATATTTTTAGATTTTCCTTTTCACTGTTACATTTTGATGTTGCTGTAACGTTATTTGTATGATTTTTTTTCTATCAATGAACTATGTTGTGAAATTATAAAAAATAAATTTTATTTACAAATAAATATGATGTTCCAACAGTTTTTTAATCATTTGAACTTAATAAACAGACAATCATCTATTAAAGACAATTATGTAATAGATTTGTATTAGTAATAATTTATGTATTATTTTCAAAATATAAAAACTTATCGAGAACTGTTATAAGATAAATTTTTTTTATTATCACATGTGAATTTTTATAATTGAAATTGGTATAAACTGTGTCGCTCCTCCAATTTGTCAAAATTTCTTAGATTACTCATTTGACTGGTTTTTTATTATATTTTTCACATGATATTGTCTTTGGACCAGATTATCACTTATGAAACTTGAACAAATATACCACGACATAATTTGCTGATATGGTAGGAATCTCTAATAATTTACTCTCCATTTGCCTCATCAACAAATTGTGGTATGATATGTTATTTTAAAATTTTTTAATGTGACAATATAGTCCAAAAATAATGTTCAGGGGACAAATATGATAAAAGACCGATCAAGGGACCAATTTGAGAAAAATTAAGAAATTGGAGGGCTACATATTGTTTAAACCATTGAAATTTATATTATATATATATAAGTACCCCAATGTGTAAAATTTCTGAATTTGCAGCAGTTTAATATTGCAAAAATATATTTTATTTTTGTAATTGATATAATTTCAATTTGAAGAATCCAATTAATATTAATATATTCTACTCACTGTTAACAAATTACTATAAAATAATAAAAGTGAGATCCAATAAAATTTTTTATTCAAATTAAATTTCCTATCTCTTCTTTCAATTGTTGCAAGTTTGCAATTTTGTAAGCTTGCAAATTATCAATGAACTTGCAAAAGCAATGCCATGTGGGATTTTGAAATTGGCTTTGCAAGCAGATCTTGATGCTCTAATGACTTAAATAAGCAACATCAACAAATGTCGTACGAGTGCAAGTTTAGTTTTTCCTGTTTCATTGCTTTGTTCAAGGCAAATTTTACATCAGTCATGTCCACTATTTTTGCGACTTAAGAGAAGCAAGCACCAGAGTAACCATTCTGTTGAAAATGTAGAAGATGCAAGCTAAGTTAAAGAAGATTCGGGCATGAATTAGGTTGAATAGAAAGTGAAACTGTTACGATAATTACAAAAAAAAAAAAAAAAATTGTGAATTAAATCGGTAAGACATAAAAAAGATTTACTTTAATTGTTGATGAGTAAAATATATTGATGGTACTCTAAAATGTATAATAATTGTAGTACCTGAATTTCAATTTATAATAAAAAATACTTTAATTATAATTTTTTAATTAAAAAACATTTACAATATATCTCATCAAGCTGAAACAATACAAAAATAACTCAATTAATTTATTGTTCTTTTACGTTATCATGAATATAATTTGGCGTAATATTCGACCTCATACAATTGTTTAAATTTGTCATTTATTATTTTTTAGTTTATTTTGCCATTCGTAATTGATTTTTAGTTTATATTGTCTCTTGTAAATTCGTAAAAATGTGTATGTCGCCTCCTAATACTGACATAAAAAAAACATATTTAATTTTGTTAATAATATCATGTCAGCATCAGTGAACTGCACACATGTTTTTATAAATTTTACAGAGGATAATATAGATAAAAAATCAATTAACATGTGACAAAGTAGATAAAATAAAATAAAATTGTAAATTTAAATAATTATTGTGATACCTCCTCAGAAATCAAGCATGTTACATATTATATTCTAATTAACCATAACTAAATCAATTGTTACATCTTGATTTTCAATATATAATACTTTAGACCAAAATTAAGATATAAGGGATTGGACTATTTTTATAGTCTCGACTGTTAAGGCAGTTTTACAGTCAATAATTCGGCACATACATAACAACATCTTGGTACTATACATCTATTATATGTTAAATCCGGTGCATTATGGCTTATAAAATATCAGTAATGCGACGTTTCCCCCTTAGAGTTCCTTAATGGGCATGCCAATCTATCTATCTTATTCTTCTAGTCTGAGTTTACATTTACATTTTTCACAATTTTCATATAGACAATACATTTTAGCACATGATTATTTACTTGTAATTTGTCAATGTATGCTTAAGTCTCTAACTCATATAATTCTCGTTTATCACTGATTAGTGTATATTAAAAATTCAAATCAAAAAATAGTTAATAATAATTCACATAATAAACGTTCATTAAATTACGCAAATGAAATTATTCATCCACGTAATTATACTACATCTTCAATCACTTTTATAGTTAAAATGTCATATTTCTACACAAATATGTGAATCTCAAATTTCAACTGGTTATTGTATTTCTAAACTTATTATCATTATTATTATTAAGAATTTAAAACTTACTTTTATTTTAAACTAAATAATTAATTAATTTTTAATTTTTTTACACAAACACACACACCCCTCAAATGGCCGAATGGCCATATATATAATGGACAATGTCGGTTATAGAACTGACTCCCTCTTTCTACATTTTTCTAGACTTAAATGATTTTTTTTTTTAATAGTTTAGAATGTTATAGAATGAGATAGAAATTTGATCCATTTTTCTTAGTATTTAAAAATATTAATTAGCGATAAAGTGTGAAAAATTTATTTAATTAGAATTAATTTTTTGACTAATTACTTTATTCTTATTTTTATTAACTGATTCCAAAATTTTTTATTTTTTTCAATTTAATTCATAAATAAATTTTCTTTTTCTCTATTGTAACATTAAACTATTCAATTTCCCTTAATTATATATTTAATTAATTTTCATTACTTAATATTTCTTCAATCAACTTTATTAAATAACTTCTATTTAATTCCAAATTTAATTCCCAACTAAATGTATTTTTTTATTTTATTTTTATTATATTGTTATTATTGATTTCTCTCCACATATTCCAAATTTAAATATATATTGTTATTTTTTCATTTTTTTTGTCCTAATTTAAACTCCAACCAGTTTTGCATATCTATTATAGTGACGCTCGTGTCTTGAAGTCCAAACTAGCAGATGTTATAATTATAGAGGCTGGAGAGGGTGAATTATACAAATGATACTTCAATTATGTAAATAGTAGCAATTCAATACTTTAAAAATTAATTGTAATACAAAAATACCTCAATTTTTATTTTATAACTAAATAATACTTCTGTTTTCAACTGTTAGTCTCCTTAATATAAGTGTAATATGAAATATGCACATCAAATAAATTTTAATAAAAATAAAATTAGTTGCAATATTCACATAAGATAAATTTTAATTTTGCTGATTGAGTATTATAGCTAATTTTGTTTTTATTAAAATTTATCCGGATATTCCATATTACACTTTTGTTAAGAGATTAAGAAAGTGTTTGTAATTGATGTTTGCTGACCGAGTATTATAGCTAATTTTATTTTTATTAATATTTATCTGGATATTCTATATTACACTTCTGTTAAAAGACCAAGAGAGTGTTTGTAATTAATGTTGAGTGTCTAAAATGCAGATTTTGAATTTGTTTGATTTAATTAACTAATTTTTATAAATTTTTTATGAATTGTTTTTTCAAACTTGCTTCTAGAAAAAATACGTATTTATCCGTTTGTTCTAAAAAGTAATTTTCATAATTTAAAAAAGTTAAAAATAAAAAAATTTTGAAAAGTATTTTTCTCAAATACAATGTTAAATAGACTATAATAGCTGAAGACGAAATGACTATTTAATTATAAAATAATAATTAAAATAATTTTATATTATAAATAATATTTAAAATATTAAATTATTACTGTTTATATAATTAAAGTATCATCACTTATCAAAGTCGTTTTAGTTAATGATCACGTGTTTTTTTCTAAAAACAGATAGCACAGGTGTCAAATAGTTGTTTGCTTTGTGAGGCAGATGTGCCACCTGCACGATTTTTCCAAGAAGAAAAAAACAAGAGATTGCATTTCTCAGCAGATGACCGTAAGTCTTATTTAGGATTAGTTTTTTATTTATGTGACGTGATTATTTAATTTTTATATTATTTTATTAATTTATTTTATTATAATATTTTATTTATAGTAAATTATAAAAATGAATATTTATTTTAAATTTTATTAAATTACTAATTTATTTATTATTAAAAATTATATATAAAATAAAAATAATAATTAATTTTCAATTATTTTATATGTCACTTTCTATTACTATTTTATATATAGAAAAAATTACTTCACAATTTTCATTATTGCATTTATTTTTCCATCAATATCCAACATTCTATGGCAATGATCGCACCCTCCAATAAAATGGAATTAAAAAAGAAATTTGAAAACAAATTCCCCGTTTCACAAGAGAATTTAAAATTTTACCGCATATAAATTTTATTTTTAGAAATAAAAGATTGCCAAGTATTTTTTTTTTCCACTAATCTCTCAACTTTTTTGCTAATTTTTGTCTCTTGTTCTTCTTTCTCTTTTTTTCGCTTTCGTCTTCTTTCTTTCTCCCTACATCACTATAAACTCCGGCGTTCACCACCCAAATGACCTCCAACCATGAAATTCGAATCACACCTAGTTTTCAACATTTTTATCACCCCAGTGATATTAGTTTTTCCAAAGTCGTGCATTAAGACTATCCCTCCTGTTTCTCTAATTTTTTAGCTTCTTTTTGTCATTTTGATACTGAAAATGAATTCAAAATGTCGAAAAACCTTAAAGTAGACAATTTGAACTCCAAAAACCGCTATTTAAGGGATGATCAAGAAAAGAAAAATCAGGTGTAGGTCAGCCCTCTCTGCTTCTTTTATTTTCTGACTTCCTTTTTCAAATTTAATACAAAAAATGGATTCAAAGTCAAAAAACTTAGACTGGACAGTTTGAGTCCCAAAAACAACCGTTTGAGGGCTAATCGAAAATAATTCCTTCACTTACTATATATATAACCTACATATAATTAACATATAATATTTTTTGCAAAAATAAATTTAAACTGCATCATTTATTATAACATTGCAATATGTATGTTATATGTCAATTATATATATTGACAAATATAACCATATATATACAACATATATTACATTTGTATTATTATTATATTATTAAATTAAAAGAAGTGTTAAGTGGTACATGTATTGGACATTGGTTTATATGCTCTGCAACTTGTACCCTTTTGTTTCAGTGCTTGAATCATAAAGCCAATAGATCGATGTATAGTATAATTTATATTGTGAATATTGATATACTTAATTGTAATGAATTAATTAGTCCAGAGGTTAAAATTGAAGAAACAAAATCTTGAGTGAAGTTTTGTGTAAATAATAGAAAGTTTGAGATTTAAAAGAAAATTTGGCATGACTATTTTAACACAAAATTAATTAAGGTTAATTAATTAAGCTTTATCTAAATGAAGCTTTGTATGGTAACCATCTATTAAACATGCAAATAATCTAATATTTAATCATATCCTAATTATAATACTAAAAAAAAAAAGAGATTTGAAAGACCATTTTCTTATGTTATTCATTGCCGTCCACTTCTAGTTTCCATACCCAAAGCACTTCTTCCTCTCTACCTTTATTTTCTTTTATATACTCATAGTTCTCAACATCCAAACAGTAGAAAATCAGAGAAGTTAGCTTAAAACTCCTTAATCCTTGTTTCTATTTCCCCACCCGAAAATGAGAGTATGGAATATGTAGTTTCGGTCAAGTTGGGGGGTTTTACCCATTGAAGGTCTTGCATATTGAAATAAGGTTGAAAGAAAGAAAAAGAAAGATTAAAAGCTACAGGTTAAGAAAAAAATTTAAAAGGTAAAAATTTCATCTCCTTCTTTTGGCCATGAGCCACAACTTCCATGTCATCACTTTTCTTTCATGATTTCTTCCAAAATTCATCTTAATTTCTTGTGCTAATTACCCTTGAAACCCTAACTAATCTCATTTTGGTGATGTGTGTGTTGTTTCTTTTGAAGAAAAATAAAAAAGGGGCTTAAAGAGGTCACATGTTCATCTTCTCCTTCTTCCAGTATGTAATTGAAGAAAGAGAGAGCCAAAAGAAATCGAGAGATTTGGGGAAAAAAGAAAGTTCAATTTGTAAAAAACAAAAACACGAAAGGATTAGAGGAAATAAAAGAACATTGGACCGGATTATAAATGAAAAAATTCTTAAAAATGAGGGACTCCATATCATTTCCTCATTAAAAAAATCACACTTCTGGGCTTTTGGGGGGTGGTCTTTTGCGAGATAGCAATGGACTTTGGATCAAAGGTTTTGTCATTAATCTACGTCATTGTGACATTGTTCGGGCAGAACTTTGAACTCTTTATGAAGGGTTAAAATTGGCTAGAAGCTTAAATATAGAAAAGGTTTCAGTTGAATCGGATAGCAAATATGTTATTGAGATGACAGAGGGCAATTAGAATATACTGGCTCATTGCCATTCACTAATCCATGCTATCCAGGAGCTGAGGAAAATCTCAGCTGTGTTCAGTTTACTTGTATTTATAGGGAAGCTAATTTTGCTGTAGGCTTAATTGCTTTCGAGGCTCACAAGTTTGATGTTGGAAGTCATATTTTACTAGATCCTCCGCGGCTTTTTAAGTGGCTTCTTCATCATCTTTGCGAAATATATTATACTCGTTAAGGCTGGCTAGTTATGAGCCTAGCTCACCTTTTGGTAAAAAAAAAAGAAAAATAAATAAATCACTTCTCAGTGATCTCACATTACATCCGTAAGTTGCAAATGTTTCATATGCATCAACTACTTTATTTTCGGGGACACGATCGCATTATCAAAAAGAGCTTTTGTTGCGTTACGAATAACTGCTACAAGCGCGCACATATCAACAGTCCATTCGCTGCGGTTCGAGAATACAATATTTATTTCTTCAACATTAAATAATAGGGCATTCTACAAAAAGGGTGGGTGAAATACTAGAAGGGGTAAAAAAAAAAGGGGAAAAGGGATACAAAACTAACCTCCCTCCATCATTCCTCTGTAAGAAAAATATTCTAGACAGATTAGAATAATTATAGTACACTTGCCACCAAGGATGGCAGTCAACAGATACAAGATAAAATCAAAGAATCACCAAATTGAGCCACTGCCTAGCACACATCAGTAATACTATACCTGAGGGAAAATAGTTAGTTGCTGCTGATGCAGTGGGCAGCTTTTGATCAATTAATTTCACTTGCTTGCTTTGTAGGGAAAGTGAGCCGTGGAGACAAGAATGAAAAAATGGTTCCCTAACAAGCGTGATCGTAAACCAATATGCTGTACTATGGCATTTGCCCATCCCCTCCGAAACAACTATGCCTGCCACTTTTCCTGCACTGCCTCATTTCAAGCAGTAAATGCAGCAGCAGAAAACCATACTGTCTACCTCCCTCTCTATCGGGAAGCCTTGCCTCCAAAACAATCATATAAATATGTACAAAATGGTCACCCAGAATTACCAGCAACCTCTGCTGCTCTTTGTCTCATCATCTCCATTACAGCAGCCCTTCTCCGTGAATCAGACTGCTGCTGCAGCCTTCTCAGATGCTCTTTCAGATCTCTAAACATACATAACACACATACACTTGTGTAAGAAATTGACAATATAATCTCAAAAATCTGATAGGCAACATAGATATTAGGAAACAACTAGAGCTAGAATCTAGTTCAGAAAGAGCGACACATATAACATGTTCAATCATACCTGCATCGTGGTACGTGGCATTCAGATTCCTTGCATGCTCGAGCATGAAGTTGCAGGAGATACCACATCTTCTTACACAGAACACAGCCCCCAGATGCACGTGTCTTGCATTGTATCCCATGCCGGAAAAGACCCTTCACCTTCCGACAATTTGGATATTGACAATGTGGAGAACGGCATTGGGATGCATGCACCAGAAGATCAAGCATTTTCCTAAGCTGCAAAGTCAAAAAAGCAATTGCATCAGGCACCAAATATACTGATAATTTCTGTGAAATGTGCATTGTCATGCAACTGTTTTACAGTAACAGTTCAATGTGCTAGAAAAATAAACAGGTATAAGTAATGTATAAATCATTCAAGCTCAATGAAGAATCTCAATCAAAAACCTGTTCTCAAAATTTGTGGTTATGCATAAATAACAATTATTACTAACCCACAGAAAAGAGAACAAGGAAAAAAATCTTTTGCCCATTGTTATTACAGTAAACATGCTGAAAGGAGTACATGGGTACCTGCAATACCCTTAGTTGCCTAGCTTCTTTATTCTGGGCATCACGATCAGCCATGGACGGATGATTCGTTAACTTATGAGGATGATCAATACCCACATCCTTCTGATAACAAGCATTGCATACATCATAATCTGGGCAAACTTCACAACGCCAACCTTGGCCTGTTTCGATGTCAAGACGGCATATATTGCATGTTGTCACAAAAGCTGGAGCAGTTGGATTATGGAGATGGTAAAGGACCATCATTGAAGAATGCTTGGCACGGCGCAGAGTATCATACTGATAATGATTTCCTTGACAAAGACTCAGAAATGCTTGTCTAGTGTCAAAGAATTCACTCTCAAGAATCTCATCTTTATCTTTTGTATCAGTAGGCACATCAGTGATTTCAACCTAGAAATTCAGTGGCAATAACTATCAGTTATTAAGTATGGGAGGAAAAGGTAGAGGAAGAGAGAGAGACAGATTTTTGTGTGTGTAGAAGAATATCAGGTACAATGTAAAAATCCTAGTTTGAGCAACTTACTCGATAGAGCACATGTTTCTCCCTTTGGTTAATAGGATGTCGCTCCCTTTCTTCACGCTTTTGTTCACCCTCATAACACCTACAGTAATAAAAAGCAAAGACATATTTACCATTGGAGATGGATAAAAAAACACTAGGATGTTGATGCAATTGAATTAGTAAAAAAAAAAAAAAAGTCTATCATAGAACCCAACCAAATAGCTCTATTTCAAAACTAGGTGCTTGTGCTGATAAAAATTTAAAAGTTTTAGCAGCCTATATCAACCACTGGAAAAAACAAAAAGAAAGGATCAATTAAGTGCGATTCTCTGAAGTTTCTGACCCACAAAACAGTATCTCAAAGTTCTTCAGTTATCCAAAAGAGCAATAATAAATTTAAAGTTAAACCAATGCCAAATTATAGCCCACAAAAGAATACTACAGTATTATCAATTATGTAAGACTATCAAGTGACAGTGACATGGCCAGTGTGCTTCATGGCACAGAAAGTTGAATGATAAAGAAATATTATATCCATGAAATTAATGGATCTAAAATGAGAGGGGAAAATGGGTTCCAGAGAATACAATTAAGAGCACAATGAGGATCAAATAAAACAAGGAAAACTGGATATCACGCCAATTCAATACAGATTGGACAGTCTTCTTTTTTTTTTTTTGAAAAGAGATTGGACAGAGTTTGTTTATGTTAAGCATGGTCATTTGCAGATCTTCAGATGGTGCTGAGAAGCATTTTAAAGCATATTTAAGCAAAAAGAACAAGAAGAATGAAAAGTAAATTAATATGAAATGATTCAATTTTTAACATCTCCTGAAAACATGTCCGCGATATGAATAAAATAATTTCTTAGAACTGGAAAGATAAAAATACAAACCAATCGTCTGTAATATCACAACTAATATTACAATTAGCATTTTACCAAACAATAGGGCAGATAAAGCTTTCAGAATGCTTACTTATCACAAATCTGAAATTTGCACTGGTGGCAAACCCAATGGCTTCCAGAAACCATTAAAATACAACAATGTGTGCAGCAATGCTGCAAATGAACCATGATAAAGTCCTCCTTCATTGGGCAAATCGTCTCACCAAGCTGGACAAAAAGGTAGTTTCTAAGATTAAATTATTATAATCACGCAACTGTACAAAGAAGCTGCTATATTGTGGTAACAAAAACTTCGCAATTGACATTAACATAGAAAACTTAATGGGAAGGAAACATCGTCTGCTGTAGAAACAGGAGGAAAGAATTACTTTATGCATTAGGAGGAGATCCTTCGACGCGTTACCAGAAAGATCCGACTGACCGGATGCTTTTAAAGCCCTTTTAGTTATGGTCTTTTTGGTAGTTCCCTTCTTGTTCTGTTTTCTACCATCTTCTTCTTGGTTAAGCTGATAAATCAAGTCCTCTGCAGCACCAGGCCAATAGTCACCATCAAAGTATGGCAACCTAGCTGCCGTTACCTTTGCCTTACATTCACCAGTAGATACAAAGAAGTGATCATATAAGTTAGTTAGGTCAACAACAATATTTTCCTTTGCAGCTTTTCTCAGCATTGCCAAATACCTGAAATAAAAACAATAACCAAGCACGCCATATAAAATTTAGATAAGGAAAAAAAAAATCTTCTGCAAGTAAAACAATACATGGATTTCTCCTTAAGTAACTACACTCACCATTCGCGGAGTTTGTCAGATTTTGGTGTTTTCTGGATCTCTGGATGACAGTATAATATATAGTCTTCACCTTTTAATGGAGGACAAGCCCATATATAGCAGCTTGTAAAACCTCTTTTCTTGCAGTACTCAAGGTATGCGATCTATCAACAGAAACATGAGTGGAGGCCAATAGGTAAACGAAAGTTCCAAAACTAACAGTATATAATAATACAAAATGGAAATGAGAATAATAGGTGCTTCAAACTAACCAAAATTTCATGGTATACATATGTACGAAGAGCCTCCCCTGTCACTGCTTTAATTTCAGGTCTGAAATACTTCACAGAATCCAGATATGACAGATAGACACGGCGCTGATTTGGAAATTGACATTCTGATCCAAATTCTTGGACGTACATGCCAAAAAGGCAAACCTCTACACCTTCAATCTTCTGAAACAACAAAATTACCTGGAAGAAACATTTTTGTTATTGATCTCAAATATCTGCAATTCATCAATGCAAGTATCCATCATCATCATCATTGTTGTTGTTGTTATTATTATCATCTCGAATCCTTACACTATAACAAAAGATAATTTAACAAACATAGCATATAATCTGCCTACCTTAGACTTATAAGGGAACTCAGTCGGGTAATTCTCTTCTCGAAAAATTTCAAGAAACCGCTGCTTCACTTCCAACTTTTTGTCAACTGATGAAACAACTCGAATAACAAGTGCTTCTGCTCCGGGAACCTTAAATTGCAATTTTCATATAAATTAGATTATAGCGATCATAAAATAGAAGGAAGAAATTGCATGCACTTACAGAGGAATTCGTACTTGAACAACAGTAGGAATTCCAAGAATGACAGCATAAAATAAGGAGGGCAAAACTACAATTTTTTGAGCCATTATTACTATCAAAGGACTAATATTCAAAAAATTAGGGAACCAAGGTACTTCAGATTGAAAAGCAGAGATTAAAGCATGTATTAGAACATATCTTCAGGTATTTATATAATTTGCCTAGATTACATAACAGTGGCATAAAAAAAAAGCTGGGAAGAACAATCACGTGAAAACATGTAGTAAAACCATCCATTAGCATGCCAATGGCATCATCTACATGAACAAAAAGTCAGAAGGCTGCATAAAGTAACTAAATCACCTCATCATAATTTTTCCCTTGAAGCCTGGCCCTCTCTGTTCTTTCTTGTTTCAATTTCCTGAATAACCGTTGTTCTATGTGATCACTCAATATTGTTCTTGGTAAATCTTTGGCTCCCAGAACTGCACTTTGTGGTAAAGGCTTACGCTCTCCTCTTTCAATCTCTGCGATATAGCAATTAGGGCAAGTATATTCAGCTTGCCCACCATCATTTCTCCGACCATTAAATAAAGCACAAATTTGATGTTGCCAAGCTTCGCACTTGTCACATTGAACCCACTGCATAGGTATCAAATAATGGAAATGTGAGTTGATTTACGATAACCATACAATACAGTGCTAAGCAAGGGAACTCAGAGACACACCCATTCTTCAGTCTCCTCATCGTTTTTCTTTTTCTCCAGCCTTGCCTTTGGGATAGCAGTTCCATCAACCAAAATAGTGTCACCACGAGCCTCATTATAGCAAGGAATACAGAAGTAGTGCCGTGTATCACCAGCCCCCATAGTATAATACATTGCATTTCGCTTGATGCGAGCACCACACGGTGTGCAATATATTGGTGGTGGTTCAAAAGTAAGTTTTTCAACAGCACACAACTGACAAGAGTTCTCACTCATTGAGTGCTCCATTGCTTGGTTCTTTTCTGCCTTTGCCTTACTCTGCACAAAAGAAAAATAATAATGAACAACAGTACAAAGCAAAGGCTTACACAATATCAAAACAGCCACCTGTTAACAATAATGTAACCATATCTCTTAACTACGGTATAAAAGGGCGCCAAGATCAAGAGATGATATAAAAATAAATTTTAAACACCATGCACAGAAATTATTGTAACCATATTTTTTAATTAAGGCATAGGCAAAAAATTGCACAATTTGCCAACATAACTTCTACAACCAGTTGCATATTAATCATTGTAACCCCAAACAAATGATCTATATCTTGCATCAATGAGTCAATGATAATGTTTCCCAAATTTCACCATGCTAGTTTCATACAAAATGCATCACCGATACTTCACACACCAATAAAAAAGAAAAAAAGCAAAGCAGCAGGAAAATGAAAAGGAGACTAAAATAAGAATTAGATGCAATTTTACCTGGCCAACCCATCGTCTGAGACCCATAATATGCTCTCTAACTTGTTCAGGTGTGAAGAGCTCAGTCAACGATACTCCCTTTATTTTTGGCTTTCCAGACTTGGTTCCAGCTGTACTGTCATCAGGCTGCATAGCATTTTCTTGCTTGACTGGGTCAATCTCCTTCTCAGCTTTGACACTTTCTTGCTTAGCTAAAGTGATCAACTCATCCCTAACAACAGATTCACCATCAGGCCTTTGGCTCATTGTGTCATTCATATGATCCCTTTTCTTCTCATTATTACTTGGACTTTCCTGTTTAGAACATACAGGAACTACCAATTTTACTTCCATGTATTCGGACTTGATTGGCATACAGGAACCACTCTGTTTGTAATCTTGGATCTGGATATCCTGTGACCCATGGGATTCAGTAATTATAGATGCAGATACAGCAGAACTTTCAGTCTCAGGTTTGAAAGATTTAGGAGACTGCTCTATCTTCATGCGCTTCAGAGAAGGATGTAGTTCTTCAGAAGTTTCAGCAACTGGTGGATTTTTTGAAATGAACTTAGCTGAATTATCGCCAGCGTCATTGGGCTTGTTTGCTAACCCAGAATCTGAGCCTTGACGTGCACGTGCCCTCATATGTCCCTCTAAATAATTTTTGACTGGAATACAAACTGGGCAACCTGCATCCCGGCAGTGCTTGTTGTGTTGAATCAATATCCTGGTATGATGGCATCGAGGATATGGGCATGGAGATGAACTGCATCTGTCCATATGTCTCAATAATTTTTGCACAGTAACGCAATTAACATCTGGACATTTCCCTTCAGGGGCTGTACACCGGCGGGCATGCCGCAAGAACAAAAGCCATTTTTGTTGATTTCTAAACTGCCGATCACGGTTTGCATTTACAGATCTGCACATGACATCATTTGAATTTTGTGTATCTGATGTGCTTCTAGGAGGAACACTTTGAGCAATAATTGACCCATCTGAAGCAAAATTATTACGTTGAGCTTCATCTTGACTAGATATTCGCTGATGGAAATCTTCATGGACATGTTGGTCATGTGACATAATCCTAGGCATGCCAGCTCTGTCTTGCAAATGAGGACGCCATTGACCCTGCAATGCTGAATCTGATGGTGTTCCAACAGGAAGGCAACTAAGATCACTTTGGGTCTCAGAGACCAACTGATGTGGATGAAACATCTGTTGCATTTGCTGTGAATTTTGGGTCATTGGTGAACATATGTCATGCTGTCCAGACGGCATAGGGAGATTTTGCAAACCCCTGGAATGCTCTTCAATAACATTTTGCTGGAATTGGTTTTGCAATTTGGATATTTGGAAATGCTGGGAGGACTGTGAGTGGAAAACTTCATTATGATGCTCCACTCCAGGCTCATGCTTCACTTGGCTACTAGGATCAGATGTCAGCTGAGACTGGTCAAAAACATTGTGTAATAATAACTGTTGATGCTGCTGGTTTTGCTGCTTTGGCATGCTTTGTTGAACAAATTGCTGCTGGGCAAACTGATGAGGTTGGAGGACAGAGTCTCTTGAAGGTAGTGGATACTGGAAATTCATCTTTTCAGATTGATCAACAGACTGAGATTTAATATGTGTAGATTGTTGCATGCCATGTAAGTTTGACTGATTATTTACCAGAGAATTAGCTTTGGAGATAGGCTCCATGTTCACAGAAGTCATCTTCTGAACATTCATGACTGACCCAACAGATGTTGCAGAACCATAAAAGTTTCCAGATCCAAAAGAATCAGCACTATTTATTCCACATCCATCACCTGACAAACAAAAATATTTGCCATTAGATGTTGCTCCATCCCAGAATAAAGTAGCAGTACCACAGGTTCAGTCATACTAATACATTAACAAACAAAAAGGAAGGACAAGGAGGGCAGAGGAGACAAAGAGCAAGACAAATATTACCCTGCACTATTTGTCGCTGCTGTTGATCAAAGTGCTGCTGCAATGGCTTGGGTGAACTAGCAAAAGGTGTGGGGGCCATATAGCCCTCAGATGTACAGGGTTCACTCGCAATCTGTAAATTGTTTCCAATCATTCCCATTCCACCATTTCGATCTCCATTTGATAACCCATAAGATTTCTGCTGCAAGCCAGATCTGATGTTGCTACCCACTTGGCTACCAAGACTTTGCAGTATACGACTGTTTTGACCACAGATGTACTGTTTTTGCTGCTGTGGTTGAGATACCATCGTAGATTCAACCGCTGAGTAACCAACATGATTAGAAGACTCCATATTCATGTAAAATTGATTATTGCTATTGCTACTGCTATTATTGAATCCAGGAGTTGGAATCATCTGGCTTGTCATTCTCTGCACGCCCATAGATGACATATTTCCACCAGAGCTAATAGAAAAATTGGCTGGTGACTGTTGATATCCATTAGACAGAACTCCTGCAGCGACAGATTCATGAATTTGAAGCAAGGAAAACAAATGCATCTTTTTGGGATAAGAACATATAAGTCTCAAAAGTTACCATCAGATCTACTGAAAGAACCACCGTGTATACCACTAGTCGGCAACAAGCTCCCTGAGCTCACAGTAGTAGCTGCTACACTATCACATCCACTAGATGCAATCATCACTGTATCTACAACAGATCCCATCAAGTTGGAATTCCCACCATGTGACATGCCAGGTGTCGGTATCATTGTGCCAATGGAAGAGGAAGGATTGACAAGTTGTACATGCCGTTGGTTGTGGTTGTTCACTGGTGTGCGCTTGATCAGACTACTGAGACGACTCTCTAGAGTATTTAGGTTCATATAATCATCCTACAAAAAAAAAAAAGATGAAAAACAAAAGCATTTCTAGTAAGTTGACTAAAAATACAGAACCATGAAATTGTAAGAAATTGGCAAGAAATAAATAATAAAATCTTATAATGTATTTTTAGAACTGATGAGATAAATAGGAGCTAGATGTATACTTTAGTAGGTCTTAAATAGAGTAAAAAACCTTTGACTGAGCAGCTTTAAATAGACCCTCCTCTAAGCGTTTGGTAATATCCTTAAATTTCTGTTTCTGTTGATCAGTAACTGGCTGAGCCTGCCGTTGCAATATAATTGCAAAACTAGAAAGAAAAGGCAGTACGAGTTAGCATATACATGTGAATGGATCACAGGTGGAATTCTAATATTGTTTTAGCATGTTATAAGCCGTGAACAAAACCTATTCATTAACAGTTGGGAAAAGAAATATTAGCAGAAATAACATTTAATAACTAAAATAAACATAAAACTATGTTGCCTACAACATAGCTATCCATATCACAGGATCATGTTTTTAAATTCCACAGAGAAAAAATACTGACTCTTGTGTGGGTATGGGCACCATTATGTGTGAAATAAACTAGTATAAGCCATATATAAGCCCTAAAGCTCCAAGAAGTTCAAGTACAGGAGCTAATTGGTCATCTCCTTCACAATTTAAGGAAGGAAATGAATTGTAGACTGCATATACACAAATAAATACCATCTATAAAACCTAACCTACTACTAGGTTATGGCAGCCATCCTGGAATATGTATGTACTTCAAATGCAAAGCTGAATGGGTTATTCTTTGGTCGAGTGAATAAATATTAAGATGAAACAGAATGGAAGGCTTACATTTTCTCTCGCATATATATACGAGCTCTATGAAGTTCAGGGTCCATGGCGAACATATTAGGAGGAGCACCACCTCCACCACCAGCAGAAGCAACACTCTGCAGCTGGGAAAAAGGAAGCGGATTCCCATTTTGCTGGGGCAACTGATTAGGAACCTGCCCTGAGATCTGTCCAGACATATGTGTCTGCACATTCATATTCTTCCCACTTTACCTATAAACTAGTCATATTGCTTTAGCTCCAACTGCAAGGAACCAATTTCCACCTTCAGAATAAAATCCAACTTAATAAATTCGTGTCATTTACTTCAGTAACTTCTTAAAGGAAATATATAAGCAAAAAAAAAATTGAAAACAGACAGCAATTTTATTATCTGACAATCAAACGCATAATATAGATATATAGAGGGAACAAGCAAAATATATAATCCTCATACTAAATGGAGCAAGATAGAATTGAACGTGAGCACTGATATTGCAATGAGTTTAGCATAAGCTTGAAAAGATTATCTCCGCACTTAATATAAACACCGAGGAAGAAATTGCAAGACAGCAATTGGTGAGATAAAAGGAAAAGAACGACAATAGCGACACATTTAATTAAAGAAAAAAACTAAGCAGATTCTCTAAAGTTGATTGTCTAGTGAAGGCAGTGAAGCTTGAATAAAGTATCATAACGGTTAATTACTGTGATTAGACTAATTATAGTATGTAACCCTAAATTAGGTTAAGCTTACTGAAACGAATTAAATCAAGAGAAGAGGCGAGAGGAGGAAACCCTAACAAACCTGAAGGGCGCAATTGAGAAATAATAACTGCGATCGGAGGCTTCAAATTCAGCCAGAAATCGGGTATAGGGTGCAAAGTCGATGATGATCGTCGACGACCGTCAAAATCGCACGTGCTACTTGACACGCTTGCGGTTTACGGTTTATACAAAAGCACAGAATGACAATTAACGATGACAAAGACGATAAAAACAGATGAGAGGATGATCGAAAGCAGATATTTGCAATCGAATCCAAATGACAACAACAGGAGAGAGTCGACGACGACGAGAGTGTTGAATTATTTTTGCTTTTTTTTTTTTTTTTCTAGGGATTCTTTTTTCAGGGTTCAATTCGAGGATTAATTTCGTCAAATCGTTAAAAGCAAAAATAAATAAATAAATATCGATATTATGTGTCTCTTTTATTTTCTTAGGAAAAAAGCATGAGCTATTTTTTCTTTTTAATTTTTTATAAGGACGGGGCTGATTGTATTGTGATCGTGGGATAAAACAAGAGAGCGAAGTGACACATTTGCCCCCTTGTTTCTGAACGCCTTTCAAGATTTAGATGTGCAGTTTTTCCAAATCCTACTTTCGAACTTCTTCCCACTTCGGGAATTGGTGATTAGCGTCTGATGAATCAAACACATTTTTTGATTGAGAAAATAAAATGTAGAAATCAAAAATTACATCAACTCTCTGAGCATCATTCTATTTTTTTTGCTTAAGGAATTAGTTAGAAATCAATCAATGCATACTATTTGTGTGGATTCACTTAGTAAAAATTTTTGTAAGAAAAATTATTATTTATTTCATTTAATTTGATATAATATACTAGTATTTTTAAAATTTAAAAAATAAATATTTTATTATCTGTAATTTGACATAATACCTTATTATCTTTCTGAGATTTGAAAAAAATATAATATATTAATAAAAAAAATATTCTTTTTTTATTATGAGAGTGTTAGTCTAGTAAATCAAATTTACAGAAATATAGTATAATTTATTAAAATTTCAGAAAATACTAATATATTATATCAAACTATAAGAAACAAATCGTATATTTTCACAATTTTAAAAAAGTATTAATATATTATATCAAAGTATATGAAAAAAAAAAGATGGAAGAATAAAAAAAAAGAAATATGTTTTGATCTCTAAACATGTCAAAAGTGCATTGAAAGAATTATCTTTTATACTTGTTGAAATAAAGAAAGTATACTATACTTTGTTTTGTTGACTACTTATTTAGTAAAAAAAAAATATATCAGTTTTTTTTTTAATATATGAACTACATCTAAAATTTGAAAAACTTATTTGTCAACCAACTGTTAGTTCAAAAAAATAAAAATAAAAGCGTTAAATATCTATTCAAAGATAATATACGTTTCATTTTACCCAAAAAAAAAGAAAAATTGTGCATTGTATACAAAATAATTTGAGTGTGATACATATAAATGACAATTTTCCTCCAACCCACGGTACTCTGTCCTATCCCGAACGGGGTAACATTTTTTTCTTCTATTCTATGTCTGACCCAATTTCAAAATTTTTTATATTGAGGATGTTGTATTTATATTTTAATATAATTAATAAATTTAAAATAATAAAATAAAAATATAACATTTATTTAAAGTAAAAAATATTTTTATTAAAAAAATTTACTAATTAAATAAAATAAAAAATAAATTTAAATATTCAAAAAATAAAAAATATATAATGAAAATCAAAGGTTGAATCGAAATCAGATATCTCTATCTTCATTTCCATCGGATGCAGGAACTAGACCAAAAAAATTTTTCCATCAGGAATTAAAACATGAGTTTCAGGATCAAATACGAAGATAGATAAATCTGTTCCGAACTCATCCTGTTGCTATTCCTAGTGATATTTTATTACTTCATTGAACATTAAAGTTAATGAATATATTTGTGATTCTAACTTTTTAAATCATTAGGATTCAACAAGATGAGTGAAAATAGTACTGATAAAAAAAAGAGTTAAAACTAAAGAATTTACAGAATGGAAATAAATAAAACAACTAAATAAAAAGCAATGGAATATCAAGAGTTTTTATTTGGAGACTAGAGAAAACAAAGTACGAAACTAAATAAAAAGGGCAGTCTTGTAAAAGTGATGAGGCTGGCAGAAAGCGAGATACGTAAATGCCGGTTATAGAGCATTTCTCAAAAAGTAAAGTACAAAAAAAAAAAAAAAAATTATCCCCACATTGAGTATTGAATAATCAGCAAAGTTCATATTACAAAATAATAAATCTACAATTACTTCTATGTAAATAATTTATGTACTTTTCCATAAACCAAACAAGCATTTATCCGTAATGATGATTTCAGAATTAATTAATTATTTGTTGAGCGATTCATTTCAATAAAAATCACTCTTCCACCATATGGGTAAAGTTTTCCAAGGATTTGAGAATTTACTACACTTCTTATTCCACATCGATCTCTCATATTACAACGTCAAGCTAATGATTTGTTACTAACCTCAAATCCATTGTTGCAATTTCATCTATGGCCACTGGGAATTGAAGTGAAGTGGGTTGCCAAATTCAGAATGTCAGCTTGTAATGTTCAGCAATCCTTCAAGGAGATCATTCAAATGCCACATCGATGTGGCTCAATACATGGATTGGACATAACAATCTAGACAATCTTCAAGTGCCATGATCTTTCAACAAAGTGCACGTTCGGTTACACCTGCTCATCCAAGAAAGTAGACACAGGGGAAAGGGCGAGGGGCGAGACAAAAGCATGCCTTTCTAATAAATATCAGCAAGGATAAAGCTTAGGCATGATTCTTTAAGACATGAAACGAGGAAAACAACTAGTTACATGGGATGTGGCTTACTGCCCCATGTCAAGACTGCGCATTGCGGTTATGAAGCCTCATAACGTTACTTGATTTTACACTGCTCTACTACAATAAATATCACTTTAATTTACTTCCGAGAGCATCATCAGTCGCATCTTCCATCAAAATGTGGAACAGTGCAAGTAATCATATTAATTATATGCTGAAGGCCGGGGTCTTGGTGGCATGTAAAAAGAGTTACCAAGATCTATCAGAGTGTGCAAAAATGGATTCCATCTATCAAATACAATCCGTCCACCTCGCCCAATTCTTCCATGATATCTGTAATGAGGGTGGGATTCACCATTCTTTGATGAAGAATCTACTGGTGGTACAATGCCTGCAGCTGCCAACTTTTCTGGAACTAGAGGCTTTGTGAACAGCAGGACTGGCTCAAGAGGATCCTGCATTCACCCAAAGATGTAAGATTTGACCCTGTATTGAAATTCCTAGAAGTAAACTTACGTCAAACTAACTAATATTCTACAAGCTAAAGTTAACTAACGGACTTTAGCAATTAGTTAGTTTGGGAGTTAGGTGTACTATTTCATTGAAATCTAACGGTGGAAAAGCTACATGCACACCAATTTGTTAAGCCACCCATATGGTGTATTTTGCCGCCTAAACTCTTGCTTCATGCTTCCTACAGGCACTGCAAGGATGGAGTCAGTAAAAGGCAGATTTTGAACTGCAGAAGGTTGGGTACGTGAATGACTGTTTGCAAGGTCATCTGAATCCATAAATTCATCTTCACTTGAAGCAAACTTGGAAGAGAAAGGTGGGAACCCAGGAAGAGTCAAGCTGTCATCAAGGAGCCCAGTTTCATGCTGACAATAAATAACAACCAAATTAACATATTTTAAATAAAACACAGATAATGCATAAAGAAAAGAATGGCAGACCAAAAAAGAAAAAAAAAGAAACCTACATCCATCATCAATTATATGTTGCGTAAGATCAATGCTTTGGCAATGTGAAAAAAGGATGGAATCTGTATATAGCAACCTCTTTACATGGCTTGGACCAGGAATATGCACATGATCATACCTTGAATAGGTTCCTTCCTTAGCAGCTTAAGTGACTGTTCTTTCGTTTCAAACACTTGTTTTGGTTTTACTTGTATCATTAGATGCTTACACTTTTTTTATAGCATGCCTTTTCAGTATAGAATCAACTCTTAAAAGGTAACATCACAGCCACTTGACAGTATGGAGCAGCACATTTCATATTTAGAGCTATTCATTAGAAATTATAGATAGGGATCGGAACGATTAAAAGTAGGGCAATGCATCAATGGGTTCAACATAAAAATTGAGTAAAACCGAAATAACCAAATTCTTAAGAAAATGATTCCAGATGATTTATAGAAAGGAAATGAACTGAAACAAATAGACACCCACATTAGAACTAAAATATATGATCAATAGAAAAAAGTAACAGAAGCTAAGGGAATATTGAATAAGGTATCATTGTCTCCCCCATCATTAACTTAAAGAACACTTGTCTCATCAGCTCTGCAACTTAAAGATAAAGGACAATAATGATGGTTCTGTCAGCAATCTTTGCTCCAAATTTTGCTCAAGCATTAGAAGAAGAGATTCTCAAAACCTTGCTTAGAGTTTGATTTTTAATACTGTATCTAATCGCATATTTGTGTCCTTGTAGTTGTGCAAAGAATGTGGCAATACCTCAATGTGATTTGTTCTTGTTCTTGATTTAAGTTTTTTCTTTTTCTATGACGGTGTAGAAAACCATGATTATTACACAATACAAAAGTCAAAAAGGAAAAAGGAACAAACTCAACAAACTTCAATGCTAATTGCATTCAACAAATATTGTACAACTCAATATCCAAACTTAAAACCAAAACCCCATATCATGTTTATACAGTCCAGGTGAAAACCACACTACTTACACCAATATAGTTTAAAGTTACCACAGGGATATTGATAAGAATGGGCCAGAAGAGAGAGCTTGGCAGCAGTGCAACCCAATCAGGTCAACCAAGGCCACTCTACCTGGAAAGTCTATTTTAGAAGGCTGAAGAGTACACGTGGAAACATTAGAGCAGAACCAGCTGGAATGTGAGGTAGCAGAGTTAGTTATAAAATTAGAGTAGGAGGCTGCTGCAGTTATGAAAAGAATATTGTTAAGTTTTTCATGGACTCTGAGCCGTTTGGCAAAGAGTAGTGGGATTCTTCCCTGGGCTAAGCTGTTTGGCTTACATTTCTTTTCTTTAATCCTTATTCAACTATCCAAGAAACTCTTCTCTGTTCATTCTGTAATTACTTTGCCAATTCAGAGAAGTTATTAATGAAAACCAGATTTCTTCTTCACTGTGTTATCATTGTTTGTTGAGATTATTTGCAGATTTCTATCAATTGGTCCGACCTGCCGGATCCATGGGGAAGACCGATGGTTCAATGGAGGCACAAATGCAAACCCGCTTTGAAGCTCAAGATGAGGAAATCCGAAATATTGCTGGACAAGTGGTAGCTCTGAATCTACAAGTTTCAGCTTCACAACAAGCTCAAGAAAAATTTAATGCTCTAATACAAGAGAGTTCTGCAAAATTTCAGCAAGAAGTTTTACAGTTGCTAAAGCACTCAGGGAAGCAGCCTTTGCAGGAAGAAGAGATAGGCACATCAGCTCAATCCTCAATGTCTCCTAGCATTACTACCCACAATCCTCCATTCCAAATAGAGAATACAGATAGATGTCCTCCTGTGGTTTTCGGCAGACCTAATTTCTCAGATGTTTCTCCAATGACTAAGAAGGTCAAGCTTCCTACATTCGCTGGCTTTGACCCCTGAGGGTGGTTGACTAGGGCAGAAACGTTCTTCCAGATTTTTCAAACACTGGAACACCAGAAACCCCCTTTAGCACATGTTTGTATGGACGGGACAGCAGTACATTGGTATACCATTTTGAAGGAGCTTCATCCAAATTTAACTTGGGGACAATTTAAACAGGAGCTCTTGGCTCGATTTGGTGGAACAAGGAATATGAGTCCCTATGAACAACTTACAGAGTTGCGACAAAAAGGTTCAGTGGAAGATTATATCGACGGTTTTGAGCTTGTAGCATCCATGGTGCCCAAAGAGATAGAGGCTTTTTATTTGGGTTATTTTATGAATGGGCTCCATGACGACATTAAGAGTTGGGTTCACTTGCTGCGTTAGGAGAGTCGTCTTCAAGCCTTCTCCATAGCTAAGGATGTGGAGGATGCTCTAGGGAAGAAAGGCGGAGGACTCAATTTGGGGTTTTGTCACAAAGCCGACCTTGAGAAAGGAAACATAAGTCACGTGAGCAGCATGAGTTCATTAAAAAATTTTGGGGGGATAATAGACCTATTTCAATGGGCACCTTAACAAGCCCTAAATTACTCTCTTCTTCTCCATATCATTCTAAATCGCAGCCACCCACTACCACCAATCCCTCTCGCCCCAAAGAAACTCGTTACTTGCGTCGAGCTGAGCTGAAAGATCAAAGGAAACACGGCTTATGCTTTAAATGCAGGCAGTCTTACTCATCACAAGTGTGTAGAGGGAAGATTTTGTCTCTTGATCTTAAGCAATGAAGAAGATTTAGAGGATCCTGGGACAGTTACTAAAACAAACATGAGTCACGAAGAGGAAGGTGTGCATGAAGCAGGGGAGTGCCAAATGTTGAAATTTATGGGGTTTATTCCTCAGAGCTTATCCAGTCCAAAAACCTTAAAGGTATAAAGAGAACTCGAGGGAATTCTGGTGGTGGTACTAGTTGACAGTGGCACCTCACACAATTTCATCTCAAATAAGTTAGTTTCTGGCTTGGGTCTCTCTCAAATTTCTTTTAATGGGTTGAGTATCAAGTTGGGGTGATGGGCACAGAGTCTGGGTACACCATCATTGTAAGGATATCAAGCTTAAACTGGGTAATTTTACATGCACTTTATCTGCTTTGGTTTTTGAATTGAGCAACTTGGATATAGTCCTCGACATTGATTGGTTAAAGACCTTGGTAGAGGTTACTCATAACTGGCAAGACAGATATATACGCTTCATGTTGGATGGGCAATGTATTGAACTTCAGGCTATCAGTTCAACCGTAGATCAGCCGATTTCTTTGCAAAAGTGGGTTAGGGGGTCAGACACAGGGAAGAATGATGTAGTTAAAATCCCTTACACATTTGTTCTAGTTCTCGGATTTCTGAGCAGGATTTGTCCATTCAGCAATACCGACAATTGAATACTCCAGCCTTGTAATCTTGGTTTGAAAGAAGGATAACTCCTGCAGAATGTGTATCCATTATCGTGCTCTAAATAAGGTCACGGTTCCTGACAAGTATCCTATCCCTGTAGTAGAAGAGTTGATTAACGAGTTACATGGGGCAGGTTACTTTCTAAATTGGATCTTCAATCTAGGTTTCACCAAATACGGATGCGGGACATGGATGTTGAAAAGACTGCATTTCGCACTCATGACAGACACTATGAGTATTTGGTCATGTCATTTGGTCTTACAAATGCCCCTTCGACTCTTCAAGCAATGATGAATGACCTATTCCATCCACTATTATAGAAGTGTGTCCTTGTATTCTTCGATGATATTTTAATCTATAGTGTTACATGGGAAGAATATGTTCTGCACTTACAAGAAGTCTTAGACATTCTTCAATCCAATTAGTTCTTTGTCAATAAAAAAAAAATGCTCTTTTGGCCGAACTACTGTGGGTTATTTGGGACATCAAATCAACGGTCAAGGGTGTCTGGATCTGGAGAAAATTTGAGCAATGATAGATTGGCCTATTCCTCATACCATTAAAGGAGTTAGAGGATTTATGGGTCTTACTATGTATTATAAAAAGTTTGTTCAAAGCTATAGGAACATAGCAAGGCTATTAACTGAACTTACTACGGAAGATGGCTTTAAATAGGGTTCGGCAGTACAACTTGTTTTTAAAAATCTTAAACAAGCTATGGTTCGAGCTCCTGGATTTCTCAAAACCTTTTATCATCAAGTGTGATGCTTCTAGTATTGGGATAAGGGCTTTTTTG
Source organism: Balakata baccata (assembly GCA_949630135.1). Classification (NCBI taxonomy): domain Eukaryota; kingdom Viridiplantae; phylum Streptophyta; class Magnoliopsida; order Malpighiales; family Euphorbiaceae; genus Balakata; species Balakata baccata. Next base: position 46,153 of record CATIWF010142855.1, read on the forward strand.
ATGCAAGATAGGCATCCTATAGCCTATTTCAGCAAAGCTCTTTCAAACCGGAATCTAGCTAAATTTGCTTATAAGCATGAAATTATGGCTCTTGCTTTAGCAGTGCAGCATTGGAGGCCTTATTTGTTGGGGCACCACTTTAAAGTATTCACCAATCAAAAAAGCCTTCGCCATTTGCTTCAACAATGTATCATTATTCCGTACTAGCAAAATTGGACATCAAAGCTATTGGGGTATGACTTTGATGTCCTCTATAAACCGGGAAGAGAAAATAGTGCAGTTGATGCTCTGTCCCGTTGTGATGAAGGTGAACTATCCACTTTGGTCTTTTTTCCAGCGTGGGAGGATGGTTACCATATGCTAAATGAAGCTTATCAAGACCCATTAATTAAAAAAATTAAGGCTGAATTGGAGGAAAATGCTCTTTCTCGTCCAGGTTACTCATTATTGACTGGGGTTCTCATGCATAAAGGCAGGCTGGTAATTTCCTCTAAATTTATTCCCTAACTTTTGCAAGAGTTTCATTGTACAAAGATAGGTGGTCATTCTAGGTTTTATTGTACTTATAGACAGCTGGCCGCTAATCTTTATTGGGTAGGGATGAGTGCCACTGTGAAGAAATTTGTTCAAGAATGCGAGGTTTGTCGAAGGAGTAAATCTAGTACTCTTACTCTTGGCGGATTATTACAACCTTTGAGTATCCCTGATGTGATTTGGGATGAAATTTCGATGTATTTTATATCCGGATTGCCTAGATCCCATGGGTATGATACCATCATGGTAGTTGTTGACACATTATCGAAATACAGTCACTCTGTGCTACTCAAACATCCCTATATAGCTCAGTCCATAGCTGAAATTTTTGTGAAAGAGGTTGTTCGTCTCCATGGGATTCCAAGGTCGATTCTTAGCGATCAAGATCCTTTGTTTATGAGCAAATTCTGGCAGAAAATATTTTGCATGCAGGGGACTCAACTACACATGAGTTCTTATCATCCTGAATTCGACGGGGAGACAGAAGTGGTTAATTGGTGCTTTGAGTCTTATTTGCGTTGTTTCGCTGCTGATCAGCCCCGGATTTGGTCTTCATGGATCCCTTGGGCCGAATTCTGGTATAACACAAAATTTCATGTCTCAATTGGCACAACTCCTTTTAAAATTGTTTATAGGAGGAAGCCTCTGACTGTTGTTCATTGTATTCTAGGGGAAATCAAGTTGGAATTGGTTGCACGAGAGCTCCAAAATCGTGATGAGGCCTTGTGTCAACTTAAGAATCATCTTGTTAATGCCCAAGAGCAAATGAAGAAGGTTGCTGATGCACATAGGCGGGATGTTAATTTTTCAGTTGGGGATTGGGTCTACTAGAAGTTGAGGCCTCATAGCCAAACTTCTGTTGTTACTTGGATCAACCAGAAACTTGCACCAAGATATTATAGGCCTTTTCAAATTGAGGCTCGGGTGGGGCTAGTTGCTTATAAATTATCTCTTCCTCCCAACTCCAAAGTACACTCGATTTTTCATGTCTCTCTTCTAAAGAGGGCAGTGGTTACAACTCCTGTCACAACAGCCCTACCAAAGGAGTTTTATTTGGAAGAAGCAGATCTCCTTGCCCCTTGTGCTGTTTTGGGTCGGCAAAGTGTACAACAAAATGGCAAATCCGTTTCTCAAGTATTAATTCAATGGCAAGGCAAATCCATTGAGGAAGCAACTTGGGAAGACACTCTTTTTGTAACGTCCAACAATTTAGGCCCCGATCGCTTGTGACCATAATAAGACGTGCCGGTCCGAATTTAGACTCCGATCGGAGTCTAAATTCGGACCTATGGAAAAATCACAAATTATAAAGGATATTAAGTAGGGATATTATTATTATGGAATTAAAAGATTGGTGGAAAAATTGAGAAGAATTCAAAATTTTCCTACGGACAAAATCGGTATTTTTGGATTTGTTGGGGGAAATTGTGTAAAAATTAAGGAATTGGTTGGTGGAAGTATAATTTTCCATAATTAAATTTAACTAAGATTAACTAAGTTAATGAACCAATAGGATGAGAGATTAATATAATTAGTGGGACCCACATACATTACCCTTAATATAAAAGTAAAAAATTGTAGGAATTTTTCATTCTTCCACTAATCACCACCCATTTTCATCCTTTTCCCTCATGTTGCCGTCCACCACCCCTTCTCAAACCCTAACCCTCTGTTTTTGAACCTATTAAGCTTCTAAAAGAGAGAAAAGAAGAATTTAGGGTGAGAAAAACTAATTAATCAAGGAGATTTCACCATAAGTGAGCAAGAGAGAAAGAGGGGAAGAAGAGAAAAAGGAGGAGAAAGATTGGAAGAACTTTGGTTTACTTAGGAAAAATCATCAAGGTGAGTTTTCTTCTTAAATTCAATATTTTTCCACTTATTTCAGACCCTTGTAATTGATTGTTGTGGTTGGAATTGTTAGATTAGGGTTTGGTGGATGTTGATGAACTAATGTTGAAAAGTGTTGAATTGAAGGGGGGTTGATGGAATTGAGCCATAGATGGTTGTAAATAATGATTTTGTGCTTTGAAAACTAAAGAAATACAACTTAATTAGATGTGTATGGGGCTGCCCTATGAGGGGGAAATGTGGAGGAAGATGATTAGAAGTGTTCAATGATGAATTTGTAGCTTGTTGATGTTGATTGTTAAAGAAAATGACATAGTATAATAGGGACTGTTTTGCTTGTGAAAATGGAGGGGATGACTAATGATCATAAGGGACTTAAATAAGGTAATAAGAGAAGGAAATAAAGATATAGAAAGCGGTAGAAAAGCATTAGGGACATTAAATTTTGTTCATGCATAAACATTGGTTATATGTTTGGCATTAAATGAAATCTTGTTTGTTTTGTTAAGGCCAAACAAATAGCCATCAAGAGGTGGACAAAGGCAAGAAAAAGGCCACCTAAAAAGAGAAGGAAAGAAAGAAAAAAGATAGGGATTGAGGCTGCTTAGATATGTGCTGCTTTGATAAAAATCTTGCATGCCTTAATATATGTGCAATATTGTGTATAATGTGTGTTGATGTAGATTGCAACATAGTATATTAAATTGTTGCCCTTTTTATTTTGTGGTGAAATATTAAGTTTTATGATTGTATTTATGATTGGAAAATTTTAGGTATAAATATGGATACATAAGGTCATGAAATTAATTAAGTTGCAATAAAATCAAAAGGTACCTTGTCACACATGTACTGAAACAGTCTTAACAAAATTGACCATAACTTATGTTGTGGAATTTGGATTGGCATGAAACCAATTGGATATGATAGCTAACACATAGTGCTAAAAATGTTATGAAGAACATAAATTGAAATTTGGTTTGTAACTAGGTCAAAAATCGGCTACAAAATCTCGGATCTAAGTGAACCAAGAAAATCATGAGCTTTAAAAGGCCGGGTATGGCAAACCTGTATTCCTATTATTAAATTCGGACACAGGTGTTATGGACTTAAATAAAAATAATAATAAAAAAATTATTATGAATAAGGGCAATTAAAGTAAGACTTTTGCATACATGATTATGCTAAAGAATTGCTTCTTAAATAATCAACCTGTGGCTTTAAATGATGAACTCATAAGCTTTGATTGATGAACTAGTAAGTCAAAGATGATGAATCTAAAAAAAAAAGTGAGGCATGATCTATGGGTGAACATTTGGGTTTAATTGAAGATTTGTTATTTATGAATGCATGAATTAAATATTTTGTACATTGTATAAAAATTGTGATAAAATATGGAATTCTATTTGTGACGTATGTAAAATATTAAAAGTGGCATGTATATATATTCATATATAATACTTTGAATGAATTTAAATATATAGCTAGATCTTTGAATACAAAAATTATTGTTAATTAATTGATGAATTAATTGTGATGAATCTGTAAGGAATGAATGACGAAACTGCTGCTTATAAATGATGAATCTATATGTTTTGATTGATGAATCTACAATGTATGTAGTATAAATAAGGCATGAATTAATTTATGTATGTATGTAAGATTTTTATCCTATGAACCACAACTAAGCTAGTAGCTTAGTGTAAGAGATTTTCCCTCGCGCAGGTCTAGAAAAATTAAGAAGTTAGGTTATTGTCAGTAGAAGAAGAGAATCTAGTCAAAAAACAGCTTAAAGCACCAAGTTATTTTTATTGTATATTTTGATAAAGCCTTGTAATATATTATCAAAATTTGTTTTTATGTAATACTTATTGGGGTGTGTAACACATATACTTTGAGTACAATATTACCGTAAATATATATTCTATTACGAAAATACAAGATGTGGATTTTGGTGTATGTAAAATATTTATTTGGAGATATCTATGAGTTAAATATAACTAAAAGGAAAAAAAAGATAAGAGAATATCAGAAGTAAGGATAATAAAAAAAAAAAGTTAAGTAATTTAATCTGGTGGGGTATTTAAGACAGTTAAGCGGGTAATGCCCACTTACCTTGCCGTTCTTAAGTGGGGTAAGGGAGTGTTACAATTTTATCAGATGTTCCAATGGGGGTGTTACACTTTCAGTGCGAAGCAAATTTCCAAATTTCAGTCTTGGGGTCAAGACTTTTCTTGAAGAGAGGGGCATTAATAAGAATGGGCCAGAAGATATAGTAGAGAGATTGGCAGCAGTGCAGCCCAATCAAGTCAACCAAGGCCACTCTACCTGGAAAATCTATTCTAGAAGGCTGAAGAGTACATGTGGAAACATTAGAGCAGAACCAAATGGAATGTGAGGTAGCAGAGTTAGTCATAAAATTAGAGTAGAGAGGCTGCTGCAGGTATGAAAAGAATATTGTTAAGTTTTTCATGGACTCTGAGCCGTTCGGCAAAGAGTAGTGGGATTCTTCAATGGGCTAAGCTGTTTGGCTTACATTTCTTTTCTTTTTTCCTTATTCAACTATCCAAGAAACTCTTCTCTGTTCATTCTGTAATTACTTTGCCAATTCAGAGAAGTTATTAATGAAAACCAGATTTCTTCTTGGCTGTGTTATCATTGTTTGTTGAGATTATTTGCAGATTTCTATCAGATATCCCTCGAAGGATTTTGCAGCATTAATAGAAAAAGAAATGACGATATTGAAAATAAGATCAGCAAAGGCTAGATATCGAATTTGGGCAATTTTGCCAATTGAACAGAATGGGACTGGTAGAAACAAAAATAACATAGGCAAACTGAATATTAAATTTAAAAGACGAAGGGAAAATTTTCCATTAGTTTTTGCACTTTAGAGAGTAGAATTTTCATAGTTTGTTTTTAAAATTTCATCGTGTCAACATGACTTATGGTTTATAACATTAACTACTTGTGGACTTGCATATTTTTGCTTTCAATTATTAAAAGTCGCAAACCAATAACTATAATCTACAAATTGCATCTTGCTGAAGCATAGGAAGGCCTCAGTATTGAAAGAGAGAGCAAGAAGCATAGGTAGGACAGTGTGCATTCAGTTATGCATAAAGAAGAAGAATTAAGAGAATGAAGATTAGTGCTTTACCTGAATAAAAACCGAAGATAAGCTATGGGACTGTATTATCGACAACAGGATGATCCAAATAAAGGAACAGGAAAACAGAAAGCCAGAGATCAAAGAGAATGCACATGGTAAATGTAAAAAACGCACCTTGTACTTCATTTGGATCCTCTGGAGGCTCACTTCATTCTCCATTGCCTCTCTATTTTTTTCTTCTCGCTGTATACATATTTATGTAATAAGTGCTACTCATGACTATGAAATCACTCAAAATTTCAGATAATCAATCAACTTCAATCAGAAGAGAACCTTAATCAATGCCTCAAGTATTGTCTTAGCTTGATCAAGATTGCGCCTGACCTGAAAATTGAAGTTCAAAATATGTATATTTTAGTATCAAACATTAATAATATTCTAATTTAACTATATATTTGGATAAACAATTTTTTACTAAAAAAAATCAAGGGGTTGAGAGGTATCAAAGAATCAATAAGAGCAAAGGCACTTCAATTTCAAGTTCTCCACATAAATCAATAAATGAGAGTGTGATTGAAATAATAACTTCCCTTTTTCCTAAAAGAGTTCCAAAAAAAAAAATATCTTTACTGTGATAGATGCAAAGTAGTCAAACGTTAGATATCTTATAACCGGAGTAAGAAGCACTAGCTAAAATTTTAGCTATTTCCACCTCCCAATAAGGGTGTGCAATCGGTCGGTTTGGTTCAAAACTGAACCGAACCGAAAAAACCAAAAACCGAATTATTGAAAATTTATAAACTGAACCGAACCGAATTGAAAAATTCGGTTCGGTTAATTTGGTTTTATATATATTATATAATATAATTAAATAACATATAATATATTATAATATATTTTAATACATAGTACATTATATATATGTGTATAAAAAGTATATTTTTAATATAGATTCGGTTCGGTTATTTCGGTTTTGTGATTTTTAAACCGAACCGATTAAACCGATTTATATATAAAAAACCGAACCGAAATAACCAAACCAATTAGGCCGAATTGAGATTGGTTCGGTTTTCAGTTTCGGTTCAGTTTTGCTCATCTTACTTCCCAAGTTGATGAATAGAGATGGAAAATTGAAAAACTTCTAAACCTTTTCTATAAAGTTGGGTGTGTTCATATATAAGTGGCTTTAAATCTTAAGATGCTTTTGCTGAATAAAGAGGAAATCCTAGGTATGTAAGCTTGAAGACGAAGAAGATTCATACTTCATATCCAAACATGATAATACTTTCGGCTTCATGTGAAGAAGAAAACTGGAGTTCCGTACAAGTATGCAGAACAGGTTTCTTCATAAATATGGTAGAAATTCGGTTTAGTTTCATCAGTTATTTATTATTTATTTATTTTGGGCAATTCTCCAAGTGGGTCACATGAAAATCGATTGTAATGCAGAATTGCAGACTGAAATTACATAATTCACAGAATTCTTTCACAACTTGAGTCAATTTCCAGGTTGAATATAAATTTGTCCAAGAGTAGCACAGAAATTGATTACACTGTAAATAATTTAGCTAACTGTTTGAAATGTGAAGTTGGAAACCGGCTTATCTTGATTACTTTTGAGTGCTTTTTGAAATCCAAAGGTATGTGGTATCATATGATTGGATGAAAAGAATACGTAGAAAAATATGAACAGCTTCGTCGATAGAGACCAGTTTACACTTTTAAGGAATGCTTCGTTTAGTCTCTCCACTTCATATAAGGGTGTGAATCAGTTGCTGAATAGATCATAATAGCTCAAAAGATTTTCTTTGGGCTTGCATTTTATTAATTCAGGTCTGGAAATTGCACTTTGCATCAAACCAGCTAGGGGATAAAGGAATGCATAATTAAGTATGGTTGTCGAGATGTGCTAAGGAAGAGAGCATACAGGGAAGGCCATTCTAGTGACAATGTGCTGAAGCTTTTGATGTTCATGCAAAACCTCATGCTTCTTTCAAATTATCCCTAGTTACATTTTGTTTACATGACTTTCTTTGCAGTGTGATAAGCATAAAACAGATACTCTCTTAGAATCCAAGTTCCTTAATTTTATCAAACCTAAACGCAAATGTCAGACAAACAAGCTCTCAGTACACACTGAACAAGTGAATTTTGTAAGGATTAAAAAGAAAAATAATGGCATCCCAGGATCTGAATATTCAGAATTAAGCACTCTATATTTCATAGTCTCTGATTATACTAGAAACAATTTAGTAAAAGATTAATGTAAAGACAAGCATTAACAGATGGGGAAATTTAATGAAAGCCAGATCAAATTTACATAATCAAGCTGCTCAGCAAAATCATACCAGTTTCCTCTTGTATTAGGCTTTCTTTCAGTATTTCTTGAGGGTTTTGTTTCTTCATGCAAGTATAAATATGCTTTTTTCAAAAAAGGAATTATACGAGAAACCCTAGTTTTGTTATACAACTGAAAGTCTAAAATTTAAGGTTTTTCTCTAAGAACCTGAATATTTATTTATGGCCATCCTTGCAAAGCTTATACTGTTAGGTTTGCATAATAGCTATAACAAGCAGAAAAATAGGTAAATGCTAAGAATTCCGAATGGAAGCCAATGTTACTCGGACACTTCATTTTTGAAGAAGTATCAGTACCCTTTGGACATGACACTGGTATTGATTACATAGCGGATCCTTCACTTTAAAAGTGGGTACTCCTGATTTCTCCTCATAACATTATACTTGTAGCTTACTACTGAATTTTATCACATAGTTGTTCCATGTAAATTTGAGCAAAGTTTTTGTTCAAAAAGATTTACTTGAAGATGAAATTACATAAAAAAGAATGGCTTAAGTCATACTCAGCCCCCTGAAAATGTTTGTTTTCGCCATTTAGCTCCTTGCAGCGATTTTTGGTCCACTAAGCCACTTGAACTCCTTTTTTGGTCCATCTTGCCCACTGTCCAGTTCATAAAACATGCATAGAGCCCCCTAATATTGACATGACAAAGAAAAATGTTTGACTTGGTCAATAGTGCCATGTTAGCAATAAGGGGCTATATGTTCAGTTTTATAAATTAGACAGGTGACAAGTGGACCAAAAATGGAATTCAGATAATTAAGAGGACTAAAAATCACTGCAGGGAGATAAATGGCGAAAATAAATATCTTTAGGGAGCTAGGTATGACTTAAGCCAAAAAGAATTGATAAAGTTCACGGATATCAAGAAGAGTTTGTATCAAATTTAGAACTCTCTTAAGTGTTTATAGATTTTCAACCAAGATTAAGGCCTTATAATCCTTTTAAAATATTTACATTTTTATATATAGACGAATCCTCATACCCGTACCCTAATTTTGAGTATTTTTTAGTCATACCCACGTATCCCAAATTTTAGAAAACAAGGAGTCAGACCTCTAGGTATGTACTCGTGTCCAAACAACATAGATGGAAGCATATCTAATCAGAAAGGGATTAGTCTACAAAATAATAAACAGGGTCAATCACACAGATAATTACTTTTTGAAAATAGACATACTTGTTTACATGGATAACACTAATAATGAGCTTGAAAAAGTTGTCAGAACCTGCAGAATTATATAGGCGAAACAACTATGGTGATAGACAAACTTCATAATTTCGTTTTAAGGTAGATTTTCTGAGTTTTAATTGGAGTTTGAATATTCAAAAATTTTTAAAAGGATTGCAGAAGTAGATAGGTTCTTTAATTATATGGATATTCTGGACGAGAAAGGGTGAAACTAGCTACATATTGCAAATGGATTTTCTTCCTCCTGACTGTGAGCAGATTCTATTTTACAGTATCAATGATGTCGTCAATGTATGAAATCAAATCATAAATATACTACAGAATTTATGAGGTTGTTGAAAACGACAAAAAGTAATGATTCAATTGGAAATTTTCTGAATAAGTATGATAGGCGCATAAGCAGCTGCATGCCCATGCACTTAGGTCATGCATTTGCAGGACAAAAAGCCGAAGATAAGTTCCAAAGGAAGTATTCAATTCAATCTAGTTGCCAATTAGTATTCACATGTGTTGTAAATCCAGATTATGAGTTAAAAAGAGATATTAGCACTGACCTGGCGAAGCTTTTCAAATGATTGCACATTGTTTTCCCTCCTTTGCATCTGGGCAAGATAACAATTAGCACTTAGGACACCTATAGATAAACAAACTTTGGCGAGATTTCAGTAATGAGTAACGTATTAGTGAAAATCCACCTAAAGATTTTGAAAAGCTAAAAGCACATACCCTTCTTGTATGAAGTCTGTGAGATTTTTCCCTTGGCCTGAAGACATTGTATGGATTCGTATCATTCACTGGTGGAGGAGGCTGTCATGAAAAATGACAAAGAGAGAAACAATAAATACATGCATACATGTACATGCAAAGAGGTTAAATGTAAGATTTCAACATCTAATCAATCACCAAGCTCAAGCAATTTTTGCTATTAAGAAATGGAGGGATGTGCAACTGTAATAGATCCAACTAGATCGCAGTATTAGCACACTTGGATGCTTTAATTGAGTGCAATTGAGCAAAATCCTCTAACATTATCAAACAAAGTCTTGACAAGGCTAAAAAGAAGGTAAGAAAATCAAGTAGATAGTTTAGTGGAAACTCTTAAAATTTCAGCAATGCTGCTTGGAGTTGGACGCAAGCATATGGTAAGGATACATACATGAATGTCCAAATGTGTAACATCTGAGCATTAGAATAAAGGCACTAGTCAGCCATGCTGCTAGGATTTGGATGCAAGCATCTTGTAAGGGTACATACGTAAATTTGTTAAATATTTAACATGTGAGAATTAGAACATAAGTACGAGACAGGCCAAATAGGGACTAGATACTAAATATTGGTATGTTAATATGTAATCGGTTCATAGGGTGTGCTAAGCAATTTCAACAATTTTTTACAATATATATGCACCATCATGAGTAAATTTTTCAGCAACCAAAGAAGTAATTCAGTTTGTTTGTCTTTTGTACATAAAACGTTCGGCATTGTTTGGTGTTTGGAGAGAAAATTGGTCAATAAAATCATTTTCAAGACTTTCCACAAAAGCGAGGAACCTGAAGAGAAAAAAACCACTATTACTTATGACTACATAAATCAAATAGGACAATTGGTCAACTGCCACAAATCAAAAATCGTCACTGATTATTGGTGAAGCATAATTTAGCATTTGTAGTATCTCTTATCAGCAACAAACAGCAGAATATAGAATTCATATAGGTTCAATGTTCGCACAGCTTCCCTCACTAATGAACCAATTTTTTTTTCATACACACAAAAAAAAATTTAGTTGATTTTATTACAATCAAATAGCAAAAGTTTTCCATTTTTGCAAAAAAGTTTTCGACAGAAGAACTGAATTTCTTTAAGTAATTGAGAAAAAAAATAATTGGGAAAAGCAAGAAACTAAAGAAGGGAAAAACTTGGTGGTTGTGAAGAGTGCAGTAAATGAGACTGCACACAGAAATTATCGAGAAACAAGAACTGAAAGAAATATCCTAACCGTATTTCCAAATAGTTAACAATCATATAATTCCCATTTCTCAACGGAATCACTTGTAAATCCTTGTATAAACAATCACAATAGGATTCCCACAGTGAAACGTATATCTATAATTTTATAGTAAAGTGATGAGACTAACCTGCAAGCACCGTAGAATAGGCTTCTGCCATCTTTCGCGCTGCCGAAATAATAAAAGGAAAAGGCATCCATAAACGTTCTTTATCCTTTTCAAAAAGAAGACAGCAATGCTCGGAACTTCTATTCTTTTACCAAAAAAAAACAGAAAAAAAGAGATAACAAATAGCTACATAAAAGGCCCAGACATTTTTTTTTTACAAATCATGGCATAGACTTGATTGTTTAGAAATATAATAACTATTTACTCGTAGCTGGATGAGGCATACACATTATGATGCACCACATTGTCGATTACCTTTTCCTTCCAATAATTAAAGACGCACTGAAAAAGTGCAGGTCGGACCGTAGAAGCTTGTGCTTGCATGGCCTAACAATATAAGAGAGAATAATTAGTGAAACACAGAAAGCAATGAAACAAAAAGTAGTAAGGTAATCAATTGCTATCTTTCTTTCCTTTTTTTTGGGGTGAGGATTTATGGTAGATAAGATGGTAAAAAAAAGTAATATATACTAAATTACACTCATTTGAATGCTTGAAAACCAAACTAATTTTAGTATTTGGATAAAATTACAACTAATTTTTGGAATCAAGATAAAATTAACAAAAAATTAAACGGTTTCAGTAAAATTACAAAAACATTAAAAAGGTTGTGTTATTTTATCTGATTAGGTCTTTATTTTGTTTTTCGTTTATGACATTTATTGGAAAGAATGTTCTCCTAAAGCTCATCAAGTTTAAACATAAAGTCTGCAAATTTTGCTCCATAACTCATAAGAACAAGTTCTAGGGATATAACTTCAAAGTTTTAGGCAAGGAAATATGAAAAACAAATAATTTATTCCAGTTATCCATCTTACCCCAATCATAACATTCTACTAACACCCATAAAACTGAAGATAAGAATCTATTACCCAGCCTTATGCTTCCTCTAATGAAAGAAAAAAATTGGAACAAAAATATCATTTGATTCGTCGATCTTCAAAAAAAGAAATAAGCAAAGTTCCGTCATTGAGTGATAAATGGGAAATTCATGGAAAGTTACAATCCCCACCGCAAAATTGAGAAGAAAAATGGATCATCATAATCATAGAATTAAACTTAGAGAAGCACAGAAAAAAATATGCTAACATCCTATGTCTAAAAAAGAGGAAAATGTAAGAGAAATGGAATCAAGCAATGAGATAAAATGAAGGAAATGAATAGACAGCCACACATTAAAACATAAACTTGGTGCTCCAAGTAAAAGATAAGAAACATAAACATGCTCTCTGAATTCTAAGACTAGAATATCAGTGATTCTAGAAAACAAGGGCATTTTCAATTAAATGACAAAGACCTAGAGGAAAACAAATTAGAATTTTTTTGAGGCTATACTTTGATTTAAATACCCAGTAATCAACATAAGATTAAGTAAGAGCAGATTAGCAGCAAAACCTGCAAGAATTCTTTCAAGGAAAACAAAAACATACCTCAATTGCAGCATCAAATTGTAGAAGTACAGGGATAGGTGAACCAAGAGTGGGAGTTATAACACCTCCTCTTTCTCGTGCTTTGTGATCCAACACCTCTAACTTGAAAAGAAGAGCTTCAAACCTACAATAACAAGAATACTATCATGATTAGAACACAAGAGGATGAAAATTGCAAATAAATCAACAATCTAATTAAGTAGAAATACGAGTTGGATAATGATGGGAAAGGGCCTCAGCAGGGACAAGATGTGAGCAGTTTTGAAGTTCTACAGCCCAAAGCTAACAAGCCTATATGGAAAGTTTATTCTAGAAGAGGGAAAGGTATACGTGGGATCAAGGAAAATGCCAATGATGTGTGAGGTAACAATTTCTGTTATAGAAGTATGATTGAGGTCTGCACAGAAGGCAGTTAGAACATTTTTGGAATCTTTTTGGGGTCTTTAGCTTAAGCTAAGGGATTGGGAGAATATCCCAGGCTGTTGCAGAAATGCACAGTGTTATTTGCACTTTTTCTTCTATTTTGTCTCTATTTATGTAAATATATTTCCCTTGCCCCCACTTTGATTCATTTCACTCTTGATGCTTGTTTGAACTGTTGATCAGTTGTCTTTTGCAGTCTTTCTCTATCAGATAATCTATTTGAGAATAAAAGGTTGTGGCAGTTGTATGACAGTGAAAATCTTAATTTGGACCCCATAAGTCAGGAATTTGTACAGAAGCCAACAATTTCCACTTATTTTTGTATTGTCTCTTTATCTATTGTCTCTTCTACAAGCCCCCGGAAAAATGAGGTTTACCTCTCATTAGCTTCAAATAGGCTAATACTCCATCCACTCCACTTCAAATGTCCATTTTGAGATGTTTTTATTGTTTCACTTTGAATTTCCGTTTCAGAAAATACATATTTTCTCACTTTACGTTATTTATTAAAATTATACTCTATTTTTAGTATTTAACTATTTATAAATGGGTAATGAGGTGAATCACAATGAAAAATTTATAAAATTGCTAGTGATTTATCATTTTCTTAATCTATGTGAAAAATCCAAATTTGATTTTTGGAGTGGAACAGAGAGACAGAGAGAGTAACGAATTTCCTATTACTAATTCATGTCTAATATGTGAATACATACATTGAGATGCTTTGGCTTTCCAAAGCAATGTCTAGTTCCAACAGCAAATATCATTAACAAAAGGAATGCATCCCAGAACTGGGTAAATAATACATATTCATGTAGTTTGTTCATTCTTCATAGTGTTCTTTTCAATTTCATTCTACCCATTAAAAAATTATTATTTTATTGACGAAAAATCCTAATAAAGCATAAAATCAGAAAAAAAAAAAAAAGATGAAGACGAAAAAGAATAATATATAAGAGAGAAAAATAGTGAATCACTAAACCATACAATAAATGTATCAAACATCAGAGAGAACAAAACCCATTTATGTACAACTGACAACCACAATTCGAAGGAAGAAAGAGCACACCAAAGCAATGTAGATTGATAATTGATATTAATTACCCTTCAGGCAAAAGATTCTTCCTTTCTTTGTTAAATTCTTGAAGCCAACCTTCATCTTCATTGCCTAGATCATACTCAACAAACTCTCCAAGCTCCGCTCGAGCTACAAATAATTTACAAAAGTGTGGGAATTATCAGGACACAGATGTAGGCAAGTGACTAATCTGTCAATTACATACCTCCCCTTGCACGTAGATAGGATTTGGGTTGAGTGAAGCTGCGGGCGTAATCTCTTTCATATGAATCAACAACAACAAACTGTGGAGTGGGTATTTCAGGATCCAGTTTCTTGCTAGGAACATGCTGTGCCTAAAAAGATAAAAATTCAAATCGATTTAAAAATAGGCATCCTCGACCAGCAAAACGCAAAGTTAGTTATTTAGATAGCAAGCTGCAAAAATTATTATGAAATCATAATGATAAACAGATACCTCATTATCAACCTCTGCAGCAGCAAGGCGGAGGAGTAGAGAGTTGCGGGTTGAAGTGGGAGTTTCATCTTCTTCAAAATCCTTCACTGACTTGACAATTGGGAGTTTCTTGTGTATGTCTAATGGCCGTGGCCTGAACGACAGCCTACTCATTATCTTTTCTTATACATATGTTTCAGCTCTCTCATCTCCTATGCCAGTCTATAACATCAAGCGATTAGGTTGATTGGTGCCACGGCCAATGATGTGAGAGGTAACAATTTCTGTTATAGAAGTATGATTGAGGTCTGCACAGAAGGCAGTTAGAACATTTTTGGAATCTTTTTGGGGTCTCTAGCTTAAGCTAAGGGATTGGGAGAATATCCCAGGCTGTTGCAGAAATGCACAGTGTTATTTGCACTTTCAGTGTTTAGGGAGGGTTCAGAGTTTAGGGTTTACGGTGAAATGCCACTCGAATCCAAAGCTAGTTGGTTCTCCCCGAAATACGTTAAGGCGCAGCAGTTGACTGGACATTTAGAGATAAAGCACTGTTTCAGTGCGGGCCGTGAGAGCGGTACCAAATCGAGGTAAACTCTGAATACTAGATATGACCTCAAAATAACAGAGGTGAAGGTCGGCCAGTGAGACGATGGGGGATAAGCTTCATCGTCGAGAGGGAAACAGCCCGGATTGGTTCTTCCCAGAGAAACACAATCTGTTTTATTTGACTGATAGGGATAACAAACAATTAATTATAACAAATTTTTTAAAAATCACTTTGAAGCGACTATTCCCTAGACATAGACGTCATGATATTTTATAATTGAATCAATTTGAAAAAGACCTAAAGTTAGGGATTTTCCGTTATTTAAATTGTATATCTCCGTCACTTGTAGTGATTTATCATTCAATGAATCACTGAAAAATGATCCATGAATCCAATTAGAATGTTTGTTATTTTGTACATAAACGCTGAAATTCCAAATGTCCCTGACGCCGACTAAATGATCAACATTACTATAACTAGAGTTGTCACTAGTACTCCAACTATGGGTGTTTTTATCTGTATCATTTAGAATCAGGTCTTCACTTATACTGATATTTTCAAAAGGACTGAGACTATTCATTGATTTACTTAGCCTACACCTGTATCCTAATTCCACATTGGATAAGATCGAATTGAACCGCCATTTTTCCATAGAACTTTCTTGCTGCTATTTACCTCAAAATAAATAGATG